>APFE030026589.1:21143-32691 GCA_000404065.3 Pinus taeda
ACTCTGCATATGCGATTTCATAAATATTTATTTATAAATGAAAGACAATATAGATCATCAAACATTTAAAAGAGTTCAAACAAATTAAATATAAAAAATTGATTAAATAGTTAATCAATTTAATTATTAAGCACATAAAAATTAATACACTTTTCAATAATGAAAAAATGCTTAATTGATTTGTGATATTGTATATAATAAAACAATGATAAAACTTAACTAACTTTTAAACATACAATGTAGCATTGATAAAAGATAATAGTACCACATACATCAATGCTCTGCTTATGGAGTAAGATAGTCTCTAGCCCAACCTTTCTATTAAAATTATGAAAGAAATACAAAAGTGCAAGCTCCTTGAGTCTTCTTACAAAAATTATGAACCCTTTCTCTAAAAACATGAGAGGGTATTTATAAATAAAATCCATACTATCAAAATAGAAAATGCATGTTTTTTTAAGGAGGTTGAAACAAACAATCCTCAAAATAGGGAAAAAAAAAGGATAAAATTAGCTAATGTTTTGATAATAAACTAAAGGTGGGAAGTTGATTGTTCTCCCATTTGGTCTCGTAATCTGTAAATAGATTCCAGCAGCTTCAATTATGGGGAATGAGATGGACTGATCCACATATTTCCTCCAAACAAGGCATCTGAAAGAGGTGGGAGCACGTATTCAGTTGTATTAACAAAGCCGCGAAGAACTAACCATTGTCCATAGGGCTTTACCAAAAACAGTTGATGATATTCAAGATTTAACTAGATAATTCCTTGATGCTATATTTCCTTTGATTTGTTATGCCAATACTCTATGAGTGTTTGAGTATCTGGAAAGAATTCTCCTAGGCACTTAGTAATAAGATTAGCATCTGTTAGACTTTCTCTAACAGTTCTGGTAATTTGGCATGTTAGGTCTCTTTCTCTGGAAATTGCTTGTTCAATATTCTTTATTCTAATATCTGAATCTCTGAAAAGAAGATCTTTATATGAGTCTTGTATTTTGGGAAGATTTTCTTTTATTCCATTTGAAGTGTCCTAACAAGTGATGAAATCAGAAATCTTGTTGTTGATATCTTCATAGTATGTTCTTAGTTCAGACATTTGATCAGTCAATGAGTTACTATTTTTACAAAGGTCATTGATGATCATTAAATTCTTACTAAAGTTTACTTTCTATTGTGCGAGGAGAGAATTGATCTCTCCAGCTTCTTTTCTGAATCCTTCAATATCGATATCCTTCTGTATATGACTTATTCTAAGTTGAAGATGGTTAATCTGTGCATTTCAGATCTTAATCTCAACTTTGTTTTGAAATTTCAATTGATCAAACTCAGTTTTGTAATTTTGACAACTTGAGTTTTCATTCCTGCCCCATAGCATGTCTTGAATTAAGTAATGTTTTCTCTAATTGCAAGATTTTTTCATATTTTTCCTTAACGAGTTGTTTAACTTCAGTAGCTTTGAAAATGGTGATCATAGCATAGGCTCCTACATATTGAGAAATCTTAGCTAACTCATCATATGAATTAGCTTGATAATCTTTCCATACCACATCTAATGGAATGCTTCCAGGAATAAATTCCTGAGAATGTTCCATTCTTGTTTTTTTCTTCTGTCGACTCATAACAACATAATGTTCAATACTATAAAATATATTAAGAGGCAGATTCTTTTCTACTCTAAGGGATGATCTCAGAGATGCAGACTACTGGAAGAACTTTGTTATCCATTATTTGACTTGATGACTCATTTATAGGAGACTTTGTCTTACTAGCTACAAGAGTCTTATATATCTCCATTGAGTTGAATCCTACACCTCCTCCTGTGTGTTATCTAGTTCTTTGTTGAACTAATCCCAGACTTTATCGAGCTCACTAGTAGATAGGATCTCTTCTATTTGTTTCTCTAAGAGTGCAGTATTGGGTGTATTTTCTATTTCTTTTGTAGATGACAGAAAAAATAAATTTGTAGGCAATTCTGGTTGTAAAGCAATTAGGCATTCAAAAGGTAGTTTTTGTAGCCTTTTATTTATGTGCTCTTGGAATAAGACAAAATCCTTGAGGCCCAGTCAAATTTTTGCTAAATGTTTCATCTGTCTATATGACTCACATGTCTCAAACAAATCATCAAAATCATCAGGTCCATGAACAAATGGCCTTATTTTAACCTGAGTAGTGAAATCATGAATGACCTTTTTAGGGTCGTACTGTCTAGGAGCAATAGTGGGGAGCTACATGCCTTCGATTTGTTCGATTTCTAGGACAGCATGATTGTAATTTCCAAGAGCATAGGCTCCACATTGAATAGGAAGTTGTGGCCAAATAGCCTTTTTGGAGTCTTTCAAGACTTTAGTTATACCATGACCTACGGTCCGATAGGAAACTTTCCGGGCTAGAAGCTTATTAGGAACATAAATAGGAAGAACATGTGGGGCCACAAGACTCCCAAATACTCTAACATAAGTGAAATTTTCTTCAGTAAACCAACTTCAAATAGCAGTGAAGTATGTTGTGGCTTCTTGAGAAAACCTCGGGGAATTTTAATCAAAATGGCTTTGTACAATGGCAACATTACCTAATTGCAAATTCTGTAAAAATGAGATTAGTGCTTAGATTCCGATAGGATATCATGATATAAATGAATTGGTGTAGGGTCTTCGAGTGTCCATTTCCATCCTAATGAAGGAAAATCAAAGGACAAACAAATGGCATCCATAATATAGGCTCTCATATAAAAAATTTCCACGATTCTTTCTAAAACATTGTGCTTTTTCCTATATTCTAAGATTTTGGATGTGATATTGTTGGACAAGATAGTAGCCCAATCAATTATTTTAGAATTAGAAGTAGCTTGAATCAAGGGAACCCATTCAACTGTAAATTTATGTGTGTTCGGAGAATCAAACAATATACATATCATAGCAGCAACATAACATAATGGATTGGGAAGAGAAGCTAAAGAATACATACCCTTACTATCATGCTTTTTCTTGCTTGGGTCTTGTCTCCATTGTCTAATGGGCTATGATTCTAATTTGTTCTTCTCTGCAATTTTTTTGAGAAACTACTTATCTTAAATCTTTTAAGGGTCTGGTAAATGATACATCCTCTTCAAATATGCAGCTTTGAAGAATACTACTATCCTTTTCCTTGACGTCAAGAATGTCATGTCTTCAATATTGACATTATCAATCATCCACTTAATCATATCTGCATAGGGTAAGATTTTAGGCCACGCAACAATACGGTGAAGAAAGGAATTGGCGACATTAGAGAAGTTAGGCTCAGATGATGATGAGGCGTGAGATGTTTCTTTCTTAACTACTACTATTATGCGATTTTCTTCTTCAAATATATTGTGCAGTGAATCCCATGAAGAAGTGCCATATTCCAGAGTGCATGTCATGTCTATGAATAATGGAGCCATCTCTGTTTCTTCTGGTTTGAATTGAGTTACTTCTATTTGAATAGACGACCCTTTTCCTTTATTTCCTACTTTGGACATTTCAATGAAATGTTGTTTATTAGTATTAGCCTATAAAAAGGAAATATAGAGGAATGTTTTAGATCTCCAAGGAAAAAAGGGCACGGGGGACAAATACATACGTTTGAAATAACAACTTGCCAATTAAATCAATTTCGTCAACCAAGGAACATTAAAACCATTAGATTTGAAATTTACTGAAAATCTACATACACACGGATCCTCATTAAGTACAACTTAGTTAACAATTTTCACATCACAAATATTCTTTGGAATTATTTCGCTTGAAGTTATGTTGCGGTGTGAGATGTGCGATTTGCGATATGCAATATCGAATACGTGCATCATAAATTAGGGAGTGTTTCTTTTATATCATGATTGCAACATAGAGGTGTATGAGCTAATAAAGATCTGGTAGCGATGTGCGACTCACGAAATGCGATCTGTGGTAACGATGTGTCTCTATGGCGGGTCCAATGAAGCTTTATGTGTGGGAGTTATTTTTTCTTTCTTTTCTTCATTTTATTAAGAGAATCTTTATTTGGAAATGATATCTCATATCACAACATTTGATAAGGATATTATCATGACTTATAATCATTTGCAATGCGCGGTTTTATTTAAAATGTAAACCTAAGTTATTCAACTAGGACTTAAACCTAAAAGATAATTGAACATGACATCTTTTAGGTTTTTTGGAATTTTTTGGAATATAAATCTAAAGCAAAATTTTAAAAGGGTCCCCATTATTTAAATGTTCTATCTATAAATAATAGGGGTTTGTTGGGTACCACAACAAATAGTTGTTCTACTCCTTTAGCTATATTATATTGTCTCACACACGAAGAACTGGAAATCATACAGTTGGCCTTTTAGCTAACTTAGGTTGCATGCATCAATGAAGAAGCTTAGAGAGTGGCTAGCCCTAGGAACCGAAAATAAATAGGATTAGTGAGCTAATCAATATATTAAAAGAAGAAAAGTATAGCTGTCAAGGGAAGATGGAGAATGGTTATCAAATTTTCTTCATTAGGGTGTGGCTCAAGGATTATGGTGGCATGGGTAATTGAGCCTTCCACCTTGGCTAATGAGTAGCATGAGAGTCATTAAAGGTTAATGTACTAATTTTTCATAGGGCGATATTGTTCTTTGCTTTGTTAATTGCATTCCTTCATTAACACATTAAGTTCACCCTATAAGATCATAACATTATTCATATTTACATCATTATGCAATAGTATATGCAACTATGCAGAAAGAAAAATATCATCATCATCAGTGCAACGAAACATAAAGGAACAATAAAAGAAAATAATTAACACACAGAGACACCAGGATTGGTTGGAGACCAGGGAAACACCCACTATGAGGAAAACCCTTTCAAATTATTCTTCTTCTTAGATTTTCATCAAATGATTCATCAAAAGAGAGTACAATGATCCATATCTTAATTTATGTAACTAACCAGAAAAAACAACTACAACATCCATAAATGAACCCAACAAATATTATTCTCAAAATTTTGATTATGAAGTCTATAATGAACTGTCATTGTCTGCAGTCAACTGTTGAACCCTACAGTCACTGAGCGAAATATTTGGACAATTGAGATTCCATTATTTAGGTCCAAATCACATGGAGGATGAGTCATGCAAGCAACTATAGCATCCCATTTGCACCCTTAAGCCTGGCACACGAGAGATTGGGGTTGGATCTGGTTTGAGAGAAGTGAGCAACTGTGATTTTGAAACCCTAACTCCTAGTTGCATGGATGGAGAGTTTTATGTGAGGCTAGAAGGCTCCAGTCGCATGAATGAGCTTTTGTGTGAGCGAATGTGCTTGATTTATTCCTGTGTTGTGCCTGCGACTGTGGCCCAAAACCCTAATACTGAGATGCGAGCTTTGGACCCAGCAATTTCACCTCAGATTGAACCTAATCCTCCCTAGATGAGCCTCATACCTATGCAAGCCAAAAAACAATATATAAGAGTGTCTCATGATGGTTTCCAAATTAGATAGAGGTCACTTATATTTATATCCTTCCAAATGTGTCCACTTTTCTTTAGGGCCGACCTTGTCAAATGTGCACATGTGGGATTTTCTTCATAAGTATACTTTCCCTTATCCATTATAACTGATCTTTAGGTTGATTTTTTTCCTCTCGAAAGGAGGAATTCTATGCAATCATTATCTCGATTAAGTGAGTTTTTCAAAGTGGAATTTGACTGTAGTTAAATATTTTTAACACTCCCTCTGAACTAGGGATAATTCCACCTGCATCATGTCGTGAGTATCCTATCAACAAATCACATCTAGTCTCAAGTATCTCGTCATCCCATATCATCATTGATCATCTCAATTCATTTATTTCTTATTAATGTTTGTCTATTAATTGTTTCTACTCATATATTGAACATTCTTGAATATAAAAGAAGAATTATTTTGACATTGAAGGGGAGTTCAATTTGTTGAAAATAGCAACAAGAAATGTTAAATATAGAAGTGCTAAAAATAGCATTGCTATAAATAGAATTTCGGGATACATTCCAATTTTAGATAGTCCCTGAACTAAAATGGAGAACTAAAAATCCAAATTTGGTCTTAGCAGCTGCTTGAAAAATAATTAATTAATTCATCTTGAGCTAATTAGTTGGAGAAAATCAAATTTGAAGTATATGTGAAGACATGCAACTGTTATCCCTTTGATTGAGGAAGTTACCCCTTAATTAAGGAGGTAAGGATGAGTAGTATTTTTGAGTTGTAATTAGTTAGCTCAGTTAACTGAGTTAAGTCCAGTTAGATTAGTTCCAACAGTTTGTGGAACTGATTGTGAGTTCAGTTAGTTAATTTATGCATGCATGTAACTAGTGTACTTTAGATAACTGAATATTCTCTCAAAAATAACTCATGCATGTCAGTTTAGTTAGAGACCCAGTTGAGATTAGAGAATGGGACAATGTACTATCAGTTGTAGGAATATTCCATTAAGGATGTCTCTTGCATGAAAAATTAATTCTTTCCTTGAGGATTGCACAGTTATTTCTGAGTTTAGTGAGTAGTGTGTGAGGCAATTCACACAGGTGGTAGCTTTTGGACCCCAAGAGAAATTGTGCAAGGAAATAGGAAGCTTGGAGGACTAGAGGAAGGCATATGTTGTGTCTATTCAGTCTATGAGCAACATTGAGGGATTGTACTGAGAGCTGGATAGCTTGTGAGCTAAAGCTTTGTGTAATCTCTGAGATATTTCCACTTGTTTGATAATACAGATAGCAGGGTTTTTAGTTGAGGCTTTCTCCAGAGTATTCTTCTATGTTCATGTGTGATTGATTTCTCATTCTATGTTAAATGTGTTCTAATTGATCTTGCTCAAAATCGATTAAGCCTAAAAAACAAGAGCGTTTGGGACACCAAACCTGGTAATAATGAATTGATCTATGAACTCTATAATTTCCTTAGAGTTTGTTGTCTTCAGAGGAATTGCTTCAACCCACTTAGTAAAGTAATCAGTAGCAGTAAGGATATACTTATGTTGTTTGGATGACTGTGGAGTGATTTCCCCAATGATATCCAATCCCCATTGCTCGAAAGGTTCTTCAATGTTCACTGATTGCAAAGGGAAAGCTGGTTTTCTTTGTCTTCAACTGGAGATTTGACAAATTCGACATTTCCTTACGTATTCGTGAGTGTCTCTGAACAGGGTGGGCCAATAATATCTAGCATGAATGATTTTCTGCGTTGTTGTATCAGCTCCAAAATTTTCTCCTACTCATCCGTCATGTAGCTCTTGCAAAAACTTTTGCGCTTCAGGTTTTTCTAGGCATCTTAATAGAGTTGAATCATAATTTTTCCTAAACAGTACATCATCTAAAATTATGAAGTTTTTTGCTTTTAATCTAATGCCACGTTTGTTTTTATAGGAGAGATTAGAAGGTGCGTATCCATTTTTTAAATAGAAAATCAGATATGCATATTGTGATTCAGGATCTGTGATACTTATCTGATTGATTTCTTCAGTATGTTCTGTACCTTCTGGTTCTTGAATATTGGATGCTCCTACTAATAACCTGCAAAAACCTTGGCCTCTGACAATCTTTGTTGGCTTGATTTCTAAGTCATATTCTTGTAATGTTGTGACCCAATTTTCCCTTTTTTCTCCTGATTCCCTTTGAATTAGTAATTGTCTTACTGCTGAAAAAGGAACAATGACTTTTGTGTGAGCTTTTAAGAGAAAAGGTCTGTAGTTTTTGATGGCTTTGTACAAAACAAAGGCTTTATTTTCAACTTTTGAATAATTAAGTTTAGCACCTTGAAGATTTGAACTGTAAAATGAAATTGGTGCCTCCAAGTTTTGATCATTAATCTGAGTCAACACTGCTACATAAGACGAGGTGGATGCGAGAGTATATAGTATGAAATGACTTGAAAAATTGGGAGTGCTTAAAGCAAGGGCATTAATTATTGATTGTTTGATAGAATAAAATGCCTCTTTTTCTACAGATCCCCATTTAAACACCGAATTTTTCTTAATCGTCGTTTTCAATGGTAAAGTAATCTGGGAAAAATCTGGAACGAATCGTTTAACAAAGTTAATTTGACTTAAAAATGACTGCATGGATTTTTTATTATGAGGGAATGGAATATCAAAAATCTCTTTAATTCTATCTGGATCAATATAAATACCATCTTTTGAAACAATGAAGCCCAAGAGCTTTCCTTGGTTAAGAGCAAAAAAGGACTTTTTTGGATTGAGCGAGATACCCTACCTTCTGCAGCGTTCAAAGATTTGTTTTAAATCATGTAAATGATTAAACCTTTTCTTGGAAAATACAGTAATATCATCTAAATAGACAACTACTGTTTTATTGATCCATCCTTTGAATGATATATCCATTTCTCTTGGGAATGTAGCTCCTGCATTGATAAGTCCAAAAGGCATTTTTTGGTAAGCATAAGTTCCCCACTTAGTTCTGAAGGTAGTTTTAAGCCTATCATCAGGATTGACCAAAATCTAGTTATATCCTGAAAAACCATCTAAAAAGGACATCAACTCAGAACCAGCTACTGAATGGAGTATTTGGTCCATGATAGGTAAAGGAAAGTTATCCTTTTGGCTTGCTTTATTAAGATTTCTGAAATCTATGCAAATCTTGATGTCACCATTTTTCTTTCTAACAGGCACCATATTGGACACCCATTTTGAATGTCTGACAGGAAAAATGATCTTAGCCTTCAACAATATGTTTAGTTTGGTTTTTATTTGACTCTCTAGGTTAGGATGAATTTTCCTTAACTTTTGTTGGACTAGTTTTTGTTCAGAAAGCATTGGAATAGTATGATGAATGATCGATGCATCGTATGTTTTCAAATCATCATATTTCCAAGCGAAGACATATTTATTTTTTCGTAATAACCTAATGAATGTTGTTCTTTCTTCTAAAGAAATTCCTAATCCCAAATTGATGTTTTGAGGGTTTTCCTCAGTACCTAGGTTTATCAATTCAAATCTTAAAGTAGAACTTTTGAGCTTTGAATTGGTCACCTGTTTAAACCTGTCTTTAATATGATAAAGATCTTCTAGCTTAACCACTGGTTTTGGTATTGAGTTTTCTTCTTTCTTTTCCTTCATTTGAAGGTCATGATCACTTTCATCAATGATCTGATCATCATAGGACTTGTCGGAAGTCAAGAAATTTAAAATGTCTTTTTCATGATTGAATACTTGCCAATTGGTGACATTGTTGGGAATTGATGGTCTAAAAATTAACTCTACTGAAAATTTGTCTGGGTTGTAATCTTCAGAAGGTAGGAGTTTGGAAGCAAAATTAGCTAGCAAGTCTGCTACTGCATTCTGGGATCTAGGGATTGGAGAAATATTGAATGCTAAAAATTGAGATATGAGTTCTTGCACCAAAGACTGATATTGTTTGAGATGACTAGAAAGACAATGAATTATATTTCTAACTTGTTTTATAACAATTTCTAAATCACTAAACACTTTCAAATATTGAACTTTAAGACCAATAGCTTTATAGAGTCCTTGAATTAAGGCCTCATATTCAGCCGTATTATTTGTGCATTCAAATTCCAATCTACATGATAACATAGTTTTTTCTCCTTTAGGGCTAACTAAAATACACCCTGCTCATGCACCTTCACTAGATTTAGACCCATAAAAGTATAGTGACCAAAATAAAGAATTATCAACAATTTTATTTACAGTTTCCTTAGCAATATTGACACATCTTGATCTAATGGTATGTGAAAAATTTTCAATTTGGGATGTGAAATTAGTAACTGAGAAAGTAGATGGTTGGGCAGTGAAATTGCCAAAGAATGATTCAGATGAGTAATTCCCCAAAATATTGTTATTGAATGCTATTGGTTGATTTTCCTATTCAAATTCAGTGATAGTATGGGTCATATGTTTCTCCCGATCGATTTTGATCTGATTTGGCTTTCCTTTATAAGGTAGCCACATATGGGACCAATCGGTAGAAATATAACAGTGGAGTTTCTCAAACCAGTCCCTACTCAAAATTAAACCATAAAATTCAAGTATATCAACAATTAAAATATCAATTCTCTAAACCACTCGTGGATTAGGTGATAACCTGATAGTTACGGAATTGATTTCCCCTAAAACCTAGACCTTGGTTCTATCCAACTGTACAATATGAATTGCAGACTTTTGGGGTTCAATGTTTAGTTTGGAACAAACTGAAGCTGACATTATGTTAGAGGATGCCCCTCAGTCAATCAAACAGTTGTTTTTATTTCTATTATAGATCTCATAGGTCAAGAGAAAAGGGGGAGTATGAGAATTTGATCTGTCTCTGATTAAAACTGCATCAGTAGCTTCTACTCTACCAAGAGGTGGTTGACCTGAATCATTTGCAGCTTTGGAGATCACAACATCAGGAAGAGGTGAAGAAGGTACTGCATTTAGTTCCTTAAGAAGTAAATTTTGCTAATGTTTGAGTTTGCTAAGTTCAAACATAGTTATGTTTGCCTTTGGCTTCTTCATATCATCGATAATATTGTAATCCATTGAATCTGATACTACCAACGTCTTAGATGTGAGGGTATGTTTGAGGATGATGGTTGATTTTGGGATGTTATCACCGCTGATTTCTTTGTGGGAACCTTTTCTTTTATAGTAGTGGTACCTGCATTCCTTTTCTTTGAAATTGACTGAACAGGTTCAGGAGTACCTTTACTCTTGGTAGTCACAGGGAAAGCTTCTTGTTCATTTTCTGTATCAGAGTTAGGTAAAATGAAGTCCCACATCCCATGGCATTCGACAATCTCCTCTTCTTCGGGTTCCTCGGATGGCAAGACTGTTTCATCTTCTTCTTCCTCTTGAGGATCTGAGTCTGCATTAGAAATAATATTTGGTGGTTTTGACTCAGGTTTCTTAAAAATATCTAAATAGCCTCTTTGTTGAAGTTTCAGCTACTTGTTTTTGATTTCAACCATTTCATTTGACATAGTCTTGAGGACCTTTTACAAACCCTCCATATCATATGGATCTTTAGGGGTTTTCTTCTTTGAATCATCTTTAAAATAAACTTTTTTGGGTTTTCCATCTTCAAGAGCAGCTTTCTTTTCTAAAGCAATAATGTGTTTCTCTACAGCAAGCACCTCTTTCACGTTTTTAGCTAAAGTTGGTTTTGCAGCTCTATCTACAAAAATGGCTATATTTGAAGGTAGGGTTGTTATATACCATTCGCTTCTGATTTTCTCACTTGGTTTAGAGTCGGTTGGAATCTTATTCAAGAGTTTATTGAATTGTGAGTTGAATTCCTTGATAGGTTCTCTAGATTCTATCCTAAGATTCGAAAGATCATTGATTAATGTTGCTAAAGATCTATCATCGCCATACTTAGTGAGAAACTGTTCTTGAAAAATGTTCCAACTGGTAATGGATCCAGAAGGTAGGGAAAAATACCAAGACCCAGCTGATCCTTCTAAAGTATAAGGGAAAATCCTAATGAAAACATCTTCTTGGGTCACTCCTTTTAAATTAACTGATAACATGAAATTGTTAATATGTTCTTCGGCTAGTGT
>APFE030026589.1:32701-60949 GCA_000404065.3 Pinus taeda
CGAAAGATCATTGATTAATGTTGCTAAAGATCTATCATCGCCATACTTAGTGAGAAACTGTTCTTGAAAAATGTTCCAACTGGTAATGGATCCAGAAGGTAGGGAAAAATACCAAGACCCAGCTGATCCTTCTAAAGTATAAGGGAAAATCCTAATGAAAACATCTTCTTGGGTCACTCCTTTTAAATTAACTGATAACATGAAATTGTTAATATGTTCTTCGGCTAGTGTTCCAGCATCTAGATTAAATTTTGACAACCATTTTTCAGGAGAATCTGGCAATGGATGTAATGGTGTAGGCATAGTGACCGTACGAAGACTATTCCATGGATTTTGAGCCATCGTAGAACTAATAACAAATGATATTGCTGATGAAATTCCAGGTTCCTGGGGAGGAGTTGATATTGAAGATTGAATAGGTTAGGATGTTGAAGTTGTTGATCACTGCTAAACAATAATGTGTAATGGAGGAGTGGATGGTTGAATTCACACTGGAGAAGATGAAATGGAGGATGATGATGAGGAGTTCTCACTGTCTGATCCTTCAGTGTTCTTTTTAGCCTTTTTCCTTTTCGGTAAAGGCAACTTAGTAGGTTCAATACCGAGCTTTCTACTTTGAAGTCTGGTGAGAGGGTGAGGTAGATTGAATTGTGAAGTCTCATTTCCTTGAGATACTTTAGATTTCTGTGGTGATATCGAAAAGCCTTGAAGTTTCTTGATGAGAGACTTAACTTTAGGAGACTCAGGACTTAATCGATCTAGAGTATGGTGAGATTGAGCGATGGTAGTTGACTCCTCTTCTTCTCGTTTGAATACTGGTGTTCCAGAATGCAAACCGGGAGGTCCGAAGTGAGGTGGAGGGAGATTTACTCTCAGAATGGTTTATAGGTTTTGGTTTTCTCGCCATTCATAGTTCATGCCCTCCTTCTAGCGCCAAAAATGTTGATGCCTCGAAAATCACTGCAACAACATCGGGGAAAGCCACTTGGTCCGGACCTTAATGCATCTCCTTTTCTGTTTGGTGTGGTGGCTCTGACTGGAAATAATGGGACCAGTTTCCCAATGATGAATAAAAGGGGATGGATAAATGGGTGGTTCTCTGATATAATGATAATGGATGAATGATTTAATCTAAAAAGTAAAAATATGAATAACTATCCTATCCCGGGAAATTTCTACTTTTATTGTAATGTTTGATAATCTTTATCCACAAACATGCATATAGATGACTCTATTGGTAACAAAGACATTTATTCATATGATAATTACTTTGTTCAAGTAGTTGAACAAAGTAATCATTAAAAACATTATTAGACTATGTTTTATATATCACTGATACATATATGACTAAAAGAATAACATTCCTTAAACATTCAATAGTGAAAAATATAAGGATTGTTGTTAAAAACACATACATATATCCAATGATAGCAAGAGTAAACAAATGACGTTTCACATGAAAGAATGAAACAAGATCATAGATAATAGTACCATATGTGTTTTGAATCACTCCTGATATCAATCGAATTCAAATTCCTTTTTCCAACTTAGAAAAATTTCACATCAAGGCAATAGTGCACATCCCATCAAAGCTTTCTTTGTTAGAGTTCAGAATACTGGCCTAGTCATTATAAAAAATATACTAGAAGCACAATAGTGCAACTTCCAGATTTGAGCTTTATACAAAAACTGAGGACCCTTTCTAAATGCATGAAAGGGTCTATAAATACTAATTAAACTAACCAACTACAAAAATAAAATGCTATTAATTGGTACAGCTAAACCTTTAGTATCTTCACCACAATAGGTTTGTTGGGAGTCGGAAGCATGATTCATTGTTTTGGCTATTCTCCTTTTGATTTGAGTTGGCAGATTGTAAGAATCGGTTCCAATTCTGGAGGACAACTAAGATGAGAATGGAGTTGAGCTGAGTATGTGGCATCATGGGTTTCGGTAATGATACAACCGATCACATTGGTTAAACATTTGGGGGCGGCCCCTTGAATATATGGTTTTACTAAGAAAAACCAATAGGTATCCCAAGTTAAACTTTGGATGCTGGCAGTTAGTCTTCCATTCTTCTCCAATTCTTGATTGCATGCTTGCTCCAATGTTTTGGCTTATACCAATTTACTTGGGGTGCATTGTGAAATCATGTTAGACAGATAAAGAGTGGTATTGATTAGCTCCATTAAATTACTTGTAGATAATCTACATCTGGAAATCTCTCTCTCTGCTTTAATCAGTTGTGACTGCCATTCTAAGAAAAGGATCTCCTTGTGTGATTCTAGAATTTTGGGTAGATTTGCTACCTGCCCTTCATTTTTGTCTTGCCAAGCAAGAAAGTTTGTCAGAGTCTCATCGGCCTATTCCAAATCCTACCTAACGTTGACTGATTTGTCAACTATTGATGCTGTTATATCACAAAGGGGCTCAACCAGAGAAATGTTATGACATAACAGTCTTAACTATGTAACCAATGTTTTGTTTATTTGTAGTGCTTCAGACCTAAAATCTGATGGTTGTGGAAGACTCTTGAACTTTTCTACTTGAAGTGACAGCTGAGCAATTTGCTTATCTTTCGTTTTCATCATTAGTTCATTCATTGTCTTTAACCTGGCCAATGCTTCAGATAATTCTTTTCTCTTTTGTATTGCGCTTGATTCTATTCTCTATTTCTCTTCAAGCAATTTCTTATTCAATTGATTTTTTATTTGCTGTTGTGTTGATAGTTTCCGTTCCAAATGTTCAATTTTCTATTGTGCTTCAGACACCTGTGATTGCAACAAAACAATTGCTTCTTCCTTTTCTTTAAGTAGATTACTTACTTCTGATGCCTTGTCCATAATGGCTGCCAAATAAGCTCCGACATACTGAGAAAGCTTTGTTAGGTCATCGGAAGGGTTAAATGCTTCTTTCCACACTACATTAGATGTCTCTGTTTGTGCTTGAAACATGGAAGATTGATCAAGTCTTCTCCTTTTCCTATATCTTTTCACTACAACGCTATGTTTGGGACTGTAAAAGACATCTAATGGAGGTATGTGCTCTACCTGCAAAATAATTTGATCGGAGGGATCTTTTGGAATCATTTCTTAATCCGTGCTAGGGGGTAGGCCGCTATTTCCTTCATTCGGAACTGTTGTTGACACTGTATCTTTTCCATCTGTTACTTTCGGTGTATGGAACCTTTTGGACATTCCAAATTGCTTATAATAGAGTCAAATTGCTACCATTCTTGGAGTAGTTTAGGATAAATCTGAGTATCCACATTGATATTTTCGTTGCCTTTGTCCTGTTCTTTTTTATGCTCTTTCTCCTGCTCTTTTTCTATTCTAGTTCTTTTCCTCTTTCGAGAATCTTTCCTACAGCGGGAGGTTTGTCAATGATTTGCTGTTCAGGCTCACTTGACTGTGTTGTCAGGGTAGTAGCTAATAAGTCTAGAGGTAGAGCTTGCAAACTCTTTTCTCTGAGCTTATTGAATTCTACTAGCTTTTCATCATTATATCTCATTTTGTCTAGTGTTTATACCTAGAATAATGATTCTGCTGAAGAAAACAAGTCACCAAAATCATCTTTCTCATGATCAAACCTTGTAAGTTTGGCTTGTTCAAGCACAGTATAGGGAACTTTCCTTGGATCAAATTGTCTATTAGGAATGGTTGCAAGATTGAGCATATTTATTTTCTCTGCCTCCTTCTCTACATGCTTGTAGTCGTTCAAAGTATAAACACCACATCTCAAAGGAAAAGTAGGCCAAGCCTGCTTTTTAGAAGTCCTAAGAGTCTTGGATGTCCCTGCGGTTGTAATTTGGTAGGAAAATTCTCGGGCTAACAGCTTGTCGGGTATATACAGAGGAAGGACATGAGGTCTTGCAAGGCTACCAAAAACCCTTATGTGTGTGAACTTGTCTTCCCCGAACCAATTTCCTAGAGTGTTTAGGTCAACCTCTGCTTCCGAAGAAATATTTGGGGCAGGCTTATCAAAAATGGCATAGTAAATAAGCAACATAAAACCATTACATATTTGGTACAAGTGGTCCTTATAGTGCGCCTTCCATAACTTTTGGTGATAAACGTGAATTGGAATGAGGTCTTGTGAAGTCCATCTCCACCCCAATACAGGAAACTCAGAATTGAAACAAAGAGTATCTAAAATATAAGAACTATAATAAAACGGAGGAATAGACCTATCAGTCATGCGAGTTTTTGCTCTAAACTCAAGAATTGCAGTGGCTAATTTATCTGACAATATATTGGCCCAATCCATTACTTCATTGTTAACTGCCACTTCCATGGAACCATTTCAATAGTTAATTTTGCAGAATCATGCAATCCCCAAATTCTACACATCACTGCCCTAGCATAACAGTAAGGAGAACATAATGAATCTACAGAGTACTTACCTGAAGATTCATGTTTGTGCCTTGCGGGGTTCTGTCTCCACTCCCAAATTGGGGCCGATTCAGTCTCATTCTCACTTGCAAACTTCTCAAGAAAGCCTTTATTGTATTTCTTTTGAGGTTCAGGCAAGTGATACATTTTCCTTAAGTCATCGGGCTAAAATGAGCCGAAGACCCTTCTCTCAACTATGAAAAATGTTTTGTTTAAAACCGGGATCTCCTGTACTTCCCATCACACTACATCAGTGTATGGAAGAATTTTTTCACGTGCTGCTATTCGGTGCAGATATGAATTAGCTAAATATTTCAGGGAAGCCTCTGATTTTCAAGTTGAATCTGCGACAACTTGTATTGATACTGTCTCAGGCTCCTTTGCTTCAATTAAATTATATATGCTTTGCCAACTTGTGTTCTCAAGGCCAACACACGTAGTGTCTGAAATCAATCCCTTTTTTATTGGTCCTGGATCAGTGGTGGATTGCACTGTTACTGCAGGAGCCGCTACTACCATGGATCTCTTGGATTTATTTCCCATTTGGTTTTAACTTGTTGTTTTAGCGGAGCTCTGCACAAGGAATAAAATGAACGTGATACAGAGAATAGGTAGCACGAACCAATATGAAAGAATTATATCAATTAGCGAGTAATGAAAGATTAAAATGATACTACCGTAGATAGAATCTCAGGGAAGATCTCGGCATAACTGCTTCATTAATTGGTCGTTTAACCTATCAATCATGGTAAAGGAGTTTTAAATACTCATCATATCGTTTATATACCGATAGCGATATCGCATTGGAGAAATAGGGGAGGGCCTTTCATTATATTTGCTGCTTGCCTTTCCTGATAACCGATAGTTGTTTACTTCTTGAATTGGGGTAAGTCAATGGGTCTTTGTATTATGTTTTCTTTGTTGTTGCGATATGCGATCTTGCGATCGCTTTATCGAAATAATAAAGAATTTCATATTTATTCATAAGGCTGATTTCATTATTGTTCAAAAGGTTTATAATATAATGTTTCTGTTGGACCTTTTGATGAAGGATTTTGTAATGATGAGTTGATACCAATTTATTCACATATATATGTTTAAAAGGGACCCATTTCATATTATAGTTATAAAGAAAAAATTTATGAAATGGGGGGTTATTGTACAGCACAACACCATGGTGGGAAGAATATTTACAAATGGAAATTGTGATGCTTTCATTGTCATGAGGTGGGCCATTATGCTACAAATTGCCCATAGAAGAAATCCAAGAAGGGATCCTCGAAAGGATCAGATGGTGAGGCACTGGCCTCACAGTTCGACTTGGATTTCACCCTCATCGCATGCATGGTTTCATTGATGGTGGGCTGTGTTTCATACCTAGAAAGTGGAGTCTCATTCCACATGACTGACGACAAGAGTTTATTCAGTACCTTGGAGGAGAAGGACCTCCACATGTCCATAGAGATGGGCAATGATGGAAGGTACCATCTTTCAGGTGAAGGTATGGTTGTGTTTTAGAGGGAGTATGGAGCTCCTCTCACCTTGACTGATGTAAATTATGTGCCTGGACTGAAGAAGAACCTGGTATCCATCATTATGTTGGAAGATAAAGGCTATGATGTAGTCTTTATTAAAGGAAAGGAATTCGTGAGGCACATTGGCACTAGACAGACCAAGAGGATTGGGATTTGAGTAAAGAATCTCTACAAGCTGGAGGTAGATGACTGTGTTGCATTGAGTTCCAAAGAAAATTTGGTGCAAAGCCAAGATATTGGCAAACTATGGCATAAAATATTGGGCCACTTGCACCATGGGGCCTTGAATATCATGCAGTAGATTTCTACCGGACTTCCCAAGGGTAAACTGGAGCAAGTGGATACATGAAAAGGTTGTACCTCGGGTAAGTATGATAAATGTTCCTTTGAAGATCGATACAGTCAAGTTGGAGAAATCCTGGACTGAGTTCATATAGATGTGTGTGGACCATTCTCAATATCCTCCACCACTAAACAAAGGTACTATGTTATTTTTATTGATGATTTTTCTCGTAGATGTTGGATCTACTTCATGTAGAAGAAGGATCAAAATTTCTCAAGGTTTTGTGAGTTCAAGGCCTTGGTTGAGAAAGAATCTAGAAAGAAAATAAGGGCTTGCGAAGTGACAATGGTGGAGAGTATGTCTCTCAACAATTTAAGGACTTCTGTGTAGTAGAAGGAATTGATGGCACCCCATAACCCACAGCAAAATGGGGTTGCCGAAAGGAAGAACAAAACGATTGTGGGAGCAGCTCAGGCGATGCTATATGACCAAGGCCTACCACTTCATTTGTGGGATGAGGCATGAAATAAAACAGTATACTTGCAGAATAGAATCCTACATCATATACTGGGGATGAAGACACTAGTGGAGGCCTTCTTTAGGAAGAGACCAGATGTGATTCACTTCGAGATCTTTAGATCATCGGTTTATTTCCATGTGACCAAAGATGCCTGGAAGAAGCCAGAGCCAACAACTGAGTTGGGGATACTTGTGGGGTACACTGATACACCCCACAACTATCAGGTGTTCTTACCTACCAGTCAGAGGACAATGGTACACAAAGATCTGAAGTTCGACGAGTAGAAGGCCATGTGAGTTTCCCTTTAGAGGGAGCTCAAGTTGCATGCATAGGAGGAACTTTTGGTTCCTGTTGTGCCTTGCAAAACAACCCCCCATTTCATATTTATTATTATTCACAAAATCATTAAAATATGAAATGGGTCCCTTTCAAAATAAAATTGATGTCAATAATCCTTACTTTATAAAATTCCAATAAATCAAAGAAAAGCAATATCCCTTTAAAACATTGGAATTAAAGCAAATATGTATGCATGCGTAACAACAGGAAATCTTGTTCATACCACTATTGGATGTTCAGATGATATGCCTTATTTTTCAATCATGTATGCGTTAATGGTATGAACCTTTAAAGTTTTGTAGTATTGCTTTAATCACTGTATCTAACTATTGGTACAGTAATCTTGAATGATTTAATATCTGTGTTTTAGAATGCGTTATCTATATAATTTATTTTTAGATATAGAACATAAAAAGCTTCGCTTTAGAAGTTCAATTAGATTCCCGGGATAGTTTTATTTACTTATATTTCTGTCAATAGTTTTAGTCATTCACCTATCGCTACTGTTATCTACAAAGTATTCATTCATCCCATTTATCTATTGCTGGGAAACTGGTCCCATTATCCCCAATCGGAGCCACTACACCAAACGGAAAAGGAGCTGCACTAAGGTTCGGACCGGGTGGTTTCCCCCAATGTTGGTGCAACGATTTTCGAGACATCAACAGTTCCTAAGGAGGAGGAGCCCAAGACTGTTGTGGAGCAGCCACATGCAAAGGATCCAAGAGTGGAGACATCCACTCATGTAGAGTCTTCCAGAGATGGGAAGAAATGCTCAAGGGAAGTTGAGAGATTGGTGATGGACGTGAGAGAGAATGTGGGACAACCATCCTCTCAATGCAAATAGAGGAGATCACCTGAGCGGTACACTGGTTACATGGCCCTTGTTGGGAAGTGTGTAGATACTGAACCATATTCCTTTGAGGAAGCAGTGCAGCAGCCAGTCTCGGTTGATGTTATGGTGGAGGAGTATGACTCCATAGTTCATAACGGTGTTTGGGATGTTGTCCCAAGACTGGAGGACAAGTCAGTGGTGAGTTCCTGATGGCTTTACAAGGTAAAGTAGGCAGTGGATGGTAGTGTTGAGAAACATAAGGCAAGGTTTGTTTCCCATGGTTTCTCACAGGTCAAGGGGATTGACTATGATGAGAATTTTGCTCTTGTAGTAAGGTACTCATCTATCAGATCGATGTTAGCACTATTGGCACAGATGGGTTGGAAGATCCATGAGATGGATGTGAAGACTTCATTCCTCAATGGCAAGATTGAGGAATAGGTGTACATAGAGCAGCCAGAAGGATTTGAGACCATTGATCGTGAGTCACATGTCCAATGACTCAAGAGAGATTTGTATGGGATGAAGCAAGCACCTCATGCTTGGTACACCAGGATTGACAGCTATTTCACCAGGTTGGGCTTCACAAAGAGTGAAGCAGATGCAAACCTTTACCACATCATGGTAGAAGGTAAGATATTGATCATTGTTCTTTATGTTGATGACCTGATGTTGATAAGTCATGATTAGTTGATCAAGTCTTGCAAGGAGGACCTTGCAAGAGAGTTCGAGATGAAAGACATGGGTCTCATGCACAACTTTCTAGGCATGGAAGTGTGGCAGAAGGATGGGGAAGTGTTTGTGTCTCAAGGAAAGTATGCCAATGAGATACTCATGAGATTCCACATGGAGAAGTGTAAGCCCATTCAGACTCCTCTAGTAGGTAACTGGAGGAAGGAAGATGCTACTTCAGGTGAGGTAGTAGCTGCTACTGTTTATTGGCAGCTTGTGGGTTCAATGATGTATTTAGTGAACACATGACCATATTTGTGCTTTGCGGTGAACCAACTGAGTCAAGCTATGCTTCAGCCTACCAAGCTGTTTTGGAAGAAATCAAAGCATGTGATGAGATACCTCAGAGGAACATATTAGTATGGATTATGGTACAGACGGACAAAGGGAGTGAAGCTTTAACGCTTCACAGATGCAGATTTGGAAGGGAGTCCATCAGATTGGAAAAGAACTTCAAGAGGAATTTTCAACCTTGGTTTAGCTACAATTTCTTGGTACAGCAAGAAATAGAGGTCAGTTGCACTCAGATCAATAGAGGCTGAATACATGGCTTTCATTCAGGCATCATGTGAGCCCATTTGGATGCAGAAAATTCTGGTTGGATTTTTTGATAAGAGGATGGATCCAACTGTGATCTATTGTGATAATCAGAGTTGTATCAAACTCTCTGAGAATCAAGTATTTCATGACAAGTCCAAGCACATTGAAATCTGGTATCATCATCTTCAAGACTGTGTGGTGAAGAGGATCATGTTGTTGCAGTATGTTTCGACCAAGGAGTAGGATACAGAGATTTTGACTAAGTCATTGCCAAAATGCAAATTCGAGTTCAAAAGAGAAAGGATCGGGGTGACAGATAATCCCTTTCTTGTTGAGAGGGAGTGTTGAAAATAGCAACAAGAAATGCTAAATATAGAAGTGCTAAAAATAGCATTGCTACAAATAGCATTTCGAGATACATTCAAATTTTAGTTAGTCCCTGAACTAAAATTGAGAATTAAAAATGTGAATTTGATCTTAGCAGCTGCTTGAAAAATAATTAATTAATTCATATCGAGTTAATTCGTTGGAGAAAATCAAACATGAAGTCTATATGAAGACATGCAAGAGTTATCCCTTTTGATTGAGGAAGTTATCCCTTAATTAAGGAGATAAGGATGAGTTGTATTTTTGAGTTGTAATTAGTTAGCTCAATTAACTGAGATAAGTCCAGTTAGATTAGTTCCAATAGTTTGTGGAACTAATTGTGAGTTCAGTTAGTTAATGCATGCATGCATGTAACTAGTTTACTTCAGATAACTGAATATTCTCTAATAAATAACTCATGCATTTCAGTTTAGTCAGAGACCCAGTTGAGATCAGAGGATGGGATAGTATACTATCAGTTGTAGGAATATTCCATTGACGATATCTCTTGCATGCAAAAGGAATTCCTCTCCTTGAGGATTGTGCAGTTATTTCTGAGGTTGGTGAGTAGTGTGTGAGGTAATTGACATAGATGGAAGCTTTTGGACCCCAAGAGAAACTGCACAAGGAAATAGGAGTCTTGGAGGGCTGGAGGAAGGCATATGTTGTGTCTATTTTGTCTATGAGCAACGTTAAGGGATTGTACTGAGAGCTAGATAGCTTGTGAGCTAAAGCTTTGTGTAATCTCTGAGATATTTCCACTTGTTTGATAATACAGATAGTGGGGTTTTTAGCTGAGTCTTTCCCCAGAGTATTCTTCTATGTTCATGTGTGATTGATTTCTCATTCTATGTTATATGTGTTCTAATTGATATTGCTCAAAATGGATTAAGCTTCTACAAGTTTGTTTGTAGAAGTAGATCAAATATTTTTCTTTAGTATATTGCACTATCAAGTGATCTATAGTGGGAATTTCTACACAATCTACTACCCTCTATCCATCAAGCTACTACCCAAAATCTATTCCAGCGGGATACTACCCAGAATCTTTGATAGTGGGCTACTACCTAGGAATATCAGTGGGAAGTCATATCTATGACCCACATCAACATAGGATAGCATATCATCAATGAGCATATATCAACCTAGAACCATATCAAGGTGCATATCTGAACTTAGAATCTCATGGGGGAGCTACTACTACGACCCCATATCGAGCAATAGGTGATATAGGGTAGCTATTGCTAAACCTTTCGTCTTGCATATCGATATTCCCAACAATGACCCTCAATAGTCATGTGGTAGAACACATGCATCATAATTCGAGCTTGGACAAGATACCCAACTTACTAAGAGGTAAGGATCACACGCCTCCAAGCCTCCTCAATCTATTGGCCAGACATGAAAGGACAATCCCAATAAGCTTGCTTGTGGTATGATGCCAAAAGGGCTATACTCTGCAAAGACCAAGATAAGGTGAGATACAACTCCAACCCTATGGGTACATATTGGGGTGATACCCTATTTCCCAAATATTCCTCAATCGCTGGAGCCCTCTAACTCAATTCCTCACCCTGGGAACTTAGACAAGAGGTGGAGTTGGCTTAACATTCTTAATCAGTCCTTCTCTCTGTATATTTGTTTAGTCAATTTCGTGTCTTAAATTGCTTGCATAAATTATCAACTGAGGTTTGTAAGCTAATAGAGTGTGGTGCACTATATGTGCTTAGTTAACCTTTTTCTTACTTTGTTGTTTTGTATTTTATGTTTTTTTTTGGGGCGGGGGGGGGGGGGTGGTTTGTTTCTTTGATTTTCTAAGAATGTACAACCTGAAACTATGAGAAAATTTAAGTGAATCTAGTGAATTTTAAAGGAAAGGAAATGTTCCTAAGTTAATTTAATATCCTAAAAATGGACCAAGAACTGTTGGCTAGTTAGAACCTAATAAAACAAAACAGAGCATCTATCTTATCTTATCATTAGTTCTAATCCATGGATCTAATTCTTAAAACCAAGAATGAAATTGATGCAGAAGGTAACTCACTAATTTCATTCATTAAACATTCAACCATTAAATTTTGGAATATGATTAAATCAATCTCCTTGAAATGATTATTGGGAATATCAGTGATGCAACTAAGTGAGGATCTGAAAGCAAAAAACAAGTTAAAATCATGTAAAACTAATTGTACACAACTATTCTCCAACATTCAAATGTGAAGCATTACCCTCTTGAAGTGTTGTGCAAGAAATCAATTATACCTTAGTTCCTAAGTTCTTGGGAAATCAACAATGCACTAAGTAAATTCAATCATTGTATGAATTAGACATTCAACCATTTAGTTTAGGATCATCATCATATTGAAATGGCTTTTGAAAGCATCCATTAATACAGTTAATTGACAATTTTGTTTTAATAAAATGAGTGACAAAGCAGTAAGACAACTAAGCAACTTTGTATTCTTATTACTTCAATCTTAATTCAATTTGGAAATAGAGTCCTCCACAAAATATCTTAGAAGAACAAGGCTACACAATTTTGATTTATCATTATGCTATTGATTAAAAACTGAAATGAAATATCATCCTAATCTAGAAAAAAAACTTGTTGAAAACAGAGTAATGGAAATTTAACTAAAAGAAACAAATGAAAAACCTCCTTCAATGTAGGGGCCCTCTGCAACTGATGTGGCTGGAATTCTATCTAGTTAAGGATGCAATTTAAATGATCATTGGCAACAAAAAATTTGTATTATGAAAAAATGAAGTCTGAATACAGAGTATCAGCAAAAATCCTGAACTTAACATGTAATTCCTTCTAACTTTAACTCCTCTAGGTTCCATGCAACCGATATTTAAAGGAAAATAACATAACCCTTTATGAGATAAACTTGCTAGAGGTGGCTAATTTGAACTAAAATTAACATTATTGCTTATGAGATAAACTTGCTACAGGTGGATAATTTGAATTGCAATAGGATTGTTTAAACTTTTGATTAGCTACAGGCGGTTAATTCGAATTAGATTTGCAACAGAACTGTTAGACTCTTGATTAGCTACGAAAGAGAAAATCAAGAGTCCTACTACTTTTGGATAATGTACTTTGACTCCATCTTTGACCATGATCTTAGGCTTGCTTTTCCATTGATCTGGATCGAGTGAATAGGATAGAATCCATGTGGAGATGATTCTAGAAATTCCCATGTGGCCCAATTCTTCATTTGACACCTGAAACTTGCCAAACCATGAGAGTAGCTACAGAATCCACAGTTAGCTACAGAATAGGTTGCGTTCTGTAGCTAATTTGCAAAATCTATTCAAATAGAAAGAACATGAAAATATAATATGGTGATCATTCTAATGCTTTCCTTAAGACAAAACCTAGCATTTATCATTGATTAGGTCTGTAATATTATGAGAAAGTGAGGGAAAAAGGTGAGAAAAAATGTCAAGGAGAGGGTAATTATGAGGTTCAACATACCCCCACTGCAAAATCATTGCATGTCCTCATGCAATTTGCCAAAAATGTGATTTCTTCCTCCCTACTGCATTTGCTCAGACACCTCTGCTAGTACATCCATTTTCCTTCTTTTGTTCTTCTTTGGAGTGACTGTCATTCTAGGATTTCTCATAAATAGCTTGTACTTAAGTTTAATGACTTCTCTATTCAAAATCTTATTGTTTCTTTTCAATTTCCTATTTTTCTTATACCATAGTCCTAGATGCATAATGGTATTATCATGAATTGCCTTGTCCAATTTATTTTGTTCCTTCAAGGTTTCATTCTCCTGTTTGATATGTCTGTTCAATATCTCTAATTCATAAATTTCTTATTTGATAGCATCAATTAGAGGTTCTTGTCGATTGACAAAAGGTTCTGGGTTCATTGATGCACTTATCTTCTCTAGTGATTCTATATAGTCATATATTTGTTGCTACACCGGGTCTATCCTAGAGATCTTCTGCTTGAGCTACCTTAAAAATGATGAACAAGAGAATTTTGAGGACTGTGTGTAGAGGAGATGTTAATAGGAGATTGTTCTAGGGTTTCCTCATCTAAATTTATAAACTATGTCCCTTTTGATGAGGTTTTCTTTACCAAACCTCAGAGTCTATAGCCCCTTCTATGTTGTGGAGGAATTACATTCTCCTCATTTGTGACATTTTTCTCCTTTATTATCTTCCCTCTTTCCTTGATTTGCTTCCTAATTTCTGTCAGTTCTTAATAGATTAACTTTTCATTATCCTTTTGCAATGAAGACTCAGGTCTGTTTTCAATAGTTATACCAGTCTTCTTCATTCTACTTCTAGCATTTTCTTCTTTAGGTGACTCTAGTGCTTCTTGGAAATGGTTTCTAATAAGTAAATTCTCCCAGGTATCTCCTATGATTTTTAAATGAAACTCAGTCAATATATTTATCAACCCATGATGATACATGGTTGTATCTATGAATTGTATTCTCTTTTGCACATTTGAGGCCATCCTTCTTAAACTATTTAGCAGGAAGAAAGGAAGATTGATTTCTCCATTTTCTAAGAAATTCATCAGTAAATGGATATGGTAGACATACATGCAACCAAATGTCCCCTCACAAGTGATAAATTTCTGTAAAACCAAGAGCATGTTCCTCCACTTACTTTTAAGCACTGAAATGGGAATACCTTTTCTAAAAACAGAGACATCCATACCTGGGTTTTTGAGTATTACTTTCCATGATTCATTGTGGAACTCCTTGTTCTTGAACCATCTTTCACCATGCCTTGGAAGTTCTGTAGACTCAGTCATGGATGACTCAGTCACTGCAAACTTGATATCTCAAATTTCTACCTCTGTGCCATCAAAATATCAAGCAAAGGCTTTTGTACTCTCCTTATGAAAACCATCAAATTTCTATATGAATTTAAGCCATCCAACTTTAAGCCATCCAACTTTCTGCAACATTTCTTTGAGTTGTGGGCATCCTTCCATGTACTTTGTTCCTACTGGTTCTGATCTGACAATTAGCCCCATGCCTTCTACTACACAGAGTTCTAAACCTTCAAAATTACCCTTTCTTGATTTTATGAAATGAATTGGCTATGAATATGGTGAAAGGAATTGCGGCTTTGTATGAAATAAATAGATGGTAAGGGTTTTGGAGAAACTTAGACAAGTATGCCATGTCATAGTCATGATTGTTAATAATCAACGAGGGAGTTAATTATGGACCATTATGTGACAAAATATGGAAGTTGTGGTGGATATGTAGTATGATGGAGATTACAATAAAATCAAATGATGATTCATCAAGGAAACATATGAATATCCATATTATATATGCTTTATGTTTTAAACTTACTATTTAAAATAATGTTTTTCAAATTACCTTTTAGAACATAACCTTTTCATTTGTTGTTTTCTTTGGTGTTGATCCGTAGGTACCCTTTTAGCATATTGGTCTTCAAAACAAGATTCTTCAATTTCCTACAATCATCATTTGTTTGTAAGCTATATAATTATGCCAGAGATGCTGAATGAGATATGGTTGTAGAATCAAATTAGTTGCAGAATGGAATCAACTTCGAAGCATGATGAAAAATGAAATTTGGCTATGGAACATGAATGTGAAATAAAATGGAAATTGAATATAATAGTGAAATGGAATGAAAGTAGAGTGAGATGGAATGAGACTGTAAAATGAAATGAATTTGTAGACTATGAACTGCAAATGACTGTAGATTTATGTCAGTACTTATTACAGAAAGGAAATGAAAAATATAGGATGTCAGAAATCTTTGATTTTCACCCTGTATTTTCTGTATAAGTATGCCAATTAATGATTGGTTTTCATACTTATACATTTTATTATTATTATTATTATTTTTATGATTTTTTTAGTGTATATATATATATTATATATATATATATATATATATATATATATATATATATGTATATGTATCTATATAGATTTATATGTATATATATGTTATATCTATATAGATATATATATATATATATATAGGAAAAATAAAAGCTAAGTTAGTGGAGAAGAAGAATTCTTCTTCACCAACTTCATTTCAGTGTTATCTTGGAAAATCTTGATAAAATCCTCTTTTGAAATTGGCTTATTATATATCTTCAACCGATGACCATTCACAAGAAGAGGTACCTTTCTTTCATCTATTGTCCTTATTCTCACTGCTCCATTATTAAAGACTTCTTCAATCTCATATGGCCCAAGCCAATGAGTCTGAAACTTTCCTTGAAAATCTTTGAATTTTGAATTGAAAAAAAGTGCCCAATGCCCTACTTGAAACTTCTTGTCCTTGATATACTTAGCATGCCATTTATCCCTTTACTGTTGGACTATACTAGTTCTTTGAACTGCATCTTTCCTGATTTCATCAAGCCCATTGAGTTGCTCCAATCTATGTTTCTATGCTTATGATAAATCCAATCCCAATTGGACTTCCATCTTGAAGGTTCTAATTTGAAACTCTATAGGGAACATGACTTGCTTCCCATAAACAAGCTCATAGGGAGTGTGTCTTTCTGTGCTCCTCCATGTAGTTCTGCAGGCCCATAAGGCTTCAGGAAGCCTTTTTGCCCAGTCTCTTTTGTGTAGATGTATAGTCTTAGTCAGAATTCCTTCAATCAACTTATTGTTAGATTCAAATTGACCATTTTCTTGTGGATGATAAGGAGTAGACTTTTTGTGTTTGATCTTGTAATATTCCGCAAGCCTTTCCACCATTTTAGATGTAAATTGAGATCCCTGATATATCACAATTTCTCTTGGAACACCAAAATGAGTGAAGATGTCCTCAAAAAGAAAATTAACTACATATTTTTCATTAGCAAAACGTAATGCTTAGCCTCTACCCATTTAGTGACATAATCAGTACACACCAAAGTATACTTCTTTTGTTTAGATGGAGGATTAATTGGTCCAACAAAATCCAAGGCCCATTTTTTAAAAGGTTCAATGAGTATCGGAGTTTGTAGTGGCATTTCATCTGAAGGAGCAGGTTTTCCTACCCTTTGGCAGCTATGACACCTTTTGGCATATTCTTTGGCATCTCTGAAGATGGAGGGCCAATAATATCCTAAATGAAGGATTTTATAGGCTGCCCTCTTGTCAGCAAAGTGTCCACCACAAGGTTCATCAAGACATGCCTTAAGAATTTCAGGCATTTCATATTCTCAAACACATCTTCTGATCATGAGATATGGACCTTTTTTATACAATTCATTAGTAATCCATGAGTAACTTGCACTTTTTTGAATGATTTTTCTTTTCTCCTTAGGAAACAAATGTGAAGGTAATTTTCGAGTGACTAAGTAATTGGAAATATCTACAAACCAAGGGGTCTGAGTAGTTACTGCAAAAAGATATTCATCAGGAAATTTATCTTCAACTGGAGTGTCATCTTTGACATTTTGAATTCTAGAAAATAAATTAGCAAAAGTGCTTTGTTTTCCAGGTCTATCTATAACAGTGATGTTGAATTCTTATAGGAGTAATAATCATCTTGTAACTCTGCCATTAGTAATAGGTTTATTCATTAAGTACCTAATTGTAGATTTATCTCTATGAAAAAGGTTTCATAGCCTGTTATGTAATGTCTGAACTTGTTGATAACATGAACAACAACTAAGAATTCCTTTTCAGTTACAGTGCAATTTAACTCAGCGGGAGTCAAATTATTGCTCGTGTAATAGATGGCATAGGGGATCAAATATTTTTGTCCTAATATAGCTCCCAGAGTTGTATCTGAAGCATATGTTGAAATGTGAAAAGGTATTTTCCAATTTGGACCTCTTAAGATGGGTGCTTCAGAAATTTTTTCTTTCAAAGTCTCAAATGCCAACTAGCAATCATGATTCCAATTGAATTCACTATCTTTGGTGAGTAATTTGAAGAGTGGGGATGCTAGTTTAGTGAAATTTTCTATAAACCTTCTATAGTATCCTGTGAATCCTAGAAAACTTCTAACATCCTTTTGACAACTTGGAATTGATAGTTTAGAGATGAATTCAACTTTAGATTTATCAACTTCAATTCCATATCCTGAAACGTGATGTCCTAAAATAATACCTTCTATAAGCATCATAAAAAAATTTCATGGCTTAGTGAAAGGTTTGCTTCCTTACATATTTTAAGAACTTTTTCCAAAATTTTTAAAGCTTCTTCAAATTTATTCCCATAAGTTGTAAATTCATCCATATACACCACTACACAATCTTGTATTAGATCAGAACAAATTCCTAGTACTGCTCTTTGGAATGTTGCAGGTGCATTGTACAATCTAAAAAGAAGTACTCAGTAGGCAGAAGTTCCCCATGGATAGGTGAATGTGGTTTTAGCTTGATCTTTAGGTGCTACCTGAATTTGATTGTAACCACTAAAAGCATTCAAACATGAGAAATACTTCTTACCTGCTAATGTATCTAACACTTGATCTATAAAGGGAAAAGGAAAATGATCTTTTAGGGTAGCTTTATTCAATTCTTGATAATCAATACATACCCTCCATTTACCATTATTTTTACACACAATCACTAGAGGAGAAACCCACTGGCTGTCTAAAATTGGGTAAATGAAGTTTACATTCAGCAATTTTTACAACTCCTCTTTCACAATTTCCCTAAGATTTGGATTCATCCTTCTTTGAGTTTGTTTGATAGGTTTACAATTTTCCTCAATGTAGATTTGATGTATACAAGTCTTAAGACTAATTCCTTTCATGTCATTGTATTCCCATGAATATGCAGAAGAATGTTGTTGTAATGCTTTGATTAGCTTTTCTTGTTGTAATTTTTCCAAGTTATTGTTTATGTTCAATGTTTTCCCTTGAAAGATTTCAACTATAGAGCTACCAGATTCTTCCATAGAATAAAGAAACATCTTCCTAGATGAAAAATATTCAATATTGGATCTTTCTTGAAATTGATCAGGTTCATATTCTGGAGATGATTCAAAATGTTCCATTATATTTAAGATTTGACTATCTTCAATAATGGTTGAAATAGTAAAGAGAGGTTGCGCATCATTTTCATCATCAATCCATACTTTTTCATCTATCTTTGTGATTATTCTTGCTAGAGGATATAGAGTGAATTTCTTAGTTGAGTTACCATCACAGGTATACATATCACCAGATCTACAGCTAATGAAAGAATTAGTTGTAGCTAGCCAAGGTCTTCCTAATATAAGTGGATGTCCTCCTAGATTGTTCTTAGGGGTTAAGATCATAAAATCAACAGGGTACTCCCAAGAGTCTAAGGACATTGAAATATCTTCTAACACACGATCTGGTTTGATTACAAATCTATCTTTATACACCTACAATAATGTCGGTGTATAAAGAAGATTAGGAAGATTGAGTTGTTCCATGGTTTGTTTTCTCATGATGTTTATTGTTTCTCCTAAATCAATCAATGTATTCAGAATTTAAAATCCATTGATATGTGTTTTTACAATTGGACTTCCTGGGTCTACATATTTTTGTATGGCAATTTCTCCCATCATTATGTTTGGTATTTTTCTGGCGAGCTGAATTCTTTTATTTCTTTTGTTTTTCTTCCCAGTTTCTTCATGCTCAACTCCTTTATTGTTTTAGCTAGAATTGGAATCTCCTTAATGGCTTGTAACAAAGGGATTTTGATACAAAATGTTTCAATTCATCTAGAAAATCATAATTAGGAAACATAATATGCTTTTCTACCCCTCTATTAACTTGTAATCTTTCAGGAAAAGGAGGTATAGAAGTAGATATTGTTGGTTTCTCTATGACATGAGTTGAGTTTATTGGTTCTTTCTGTTTTTCATTTTCAGTATTATGGTTTCAAAGAGATGTTCCTTCAAAACTTTTATTTGGTTGTAAAGAATATTTCTCAGAACTGTCTTGTTCTTGAATAACTACAGAAGGATTTTTCTTTTCTAATATCCTACCATATCTTAGTTGGACATCATTAAGATCTATAGGAGTGATCATATAAGTTGGAAATTGTTGTCCTTCAACCATATAGGTATTCTGAGGATTTTTATTGTTGGGGTTTTGTAATGGTTGGGAAGGTAACTGATTTGGTCTCTGTGGGAAAGGCAGTGAAAGTTGAGGATTTTGTTTTTGAAGTTGGGGCTGTTGATTTTGTTGAGGAATTCGTTGGGGAGGATAGTTTGGATATGATGGAGGATATTGATAGTATTCAAAGAATCTTCCATAGGGATTTTTCATTCCTTGAGCTCAAGGTTTAGATTGAGATTGAGATTGAGGCCAAGGTTGCTGCAAAGAATTCCAATTTTGTGGGGGTTGAATATACATTTAGTTGTTAAAATCATAGTTTTGTGGCCCCTGCCAAGGTCTTCTAGAGACAAAGCAAATAGATTATGTTGGATTTGAAATTCTTTCCTCTTGAAAAACAACCTTAAGACCAAGAATTGAAGGACAAATCTTAGTCTCATGGTTTTCTAAAGAAATCGCACAAGTCTCTATGATTTCTACATCCAAAGTGCATTCTCTTAAAGCATGCTTCTTTCTACATTTGGGACAGAAAATAGCTAAATCATCATCCTCGTCTTTCTGCTTGTTTTGTAACTTAAGGGTGTCTATCTGTTCACTAAGGCTCCCTAGAATATCTATTTTAAATTCATCAAGCATGTTTCAAATTTCTACCCTAGTCAATGATCCAATTGTAGATTTATTCACTCTAGCAAGAGAAGGATCTCTTGGACCCTTCCCATTTTTGGATTTTTCCTCTTGAGATATGAACACATAATTCTCCAATTTCATTTAATTGGAGTTTAGAGATATCTCCCTTCCCCATCATGTAAAGGATATCTATCAACTCATCTCTAATGGCTTTAAATAAAAGAGTTGTTAAAGTATCTTGATCTAAGTTATCCATTTTTTCTCTTTTTAAGTTGTAGTTGAATCTTTCAATTAAATCCTCCAAATTTTCATCCTCTCTTTCCATAATTTTAAACACTTCATCTTTGTGATTGATATGAATGCAATAATCCAAATACCTATCGAAAAATGCTCTCTTCATGTCATTCCATGTTCTAATAGACTGAGTGATCAATCCCATGAACCATTTTAAAGCAGATCCTTTCAATGTTGAAGGAAACAATTTAAGTTTTTGAGAGTCTTACAAATAATCATAAGTTTTTCACAAGACTTCAAATTCAAATAAAAACATTTCAGGATCTTCACTTTTTAATCCATGAAAATTTGGGAGGACATAAGGTGAGATATTTTTCATTGTGGCATCTGTTTCTTCATAAACTATAGGGAATCCAAAAGAATTATCAAATTCCCTATTTCCTCTACCTTATCCATCGTTCCTCTACCTTCTCCATCATTTCCTCTACCTCTTCCTCTTCCTCTACCTCTTCCTCTTCCTCTACCTCTTCCTCCTCCAAATAGTTCAAATTCTCCATTCAGAACTCCCTCTCCTTCTTCTTCTCTTCCTACCATTATAGATTCTTCAAAGTTAATATAAGATTCAACTTCCAAGGTTAATTGCTCTTCCTCTGGTTCCTCAATCAATGGTATGTGGAAGAAAGGTTCTACTTCTCCCTCTCGACTAGGAGTTTCTAATTCTTTAGCTAAAATATGTTCCCTTGTAGAGGTGAAAAAGGGTACTCCTTCTATTGGAGATCCAAGATTTTATTCCTCTAGGACTACCTCAATAGATGAAGTAGGAGATCCTCTTAATTGGATTTTCGACCTTAGAACTTCAAGAAGTCTATGGCTAGTGAAATGTGGAATATGATTTTGAGATGTTGTATCTCTTCTTAGTCTTGGTGGAGTGAGTGGTGTTGTAGGAATTAAACTCCTGCCTCTAGCTATGAATCTACCCCTAGAGTCTCTTTCTCTATGCATATCATTTTTTAAGATGTAAGAGATGATGTTACCTAATTACACTTCCCCAGCAACAACACCAAAATGTTTTCTTAATTTAGTGTCCTAAATTGCTTTCATAAATTATCAACTGAGGTTTGTAAGTTGACGAAGTGTGGTCCACTATATGTGCTGAGTTAACCTTTTTCTTACTTCGTTGTTTTGCATTTTATTTTATTTTTGGGGGTTTCTATTCTTTGACGTCTAAGAATGTACAACCTAAAACTATGAGAAAAGTTAAGTGAATCTAATGAATTTTAAAGGAAAGGAAATTTTCCTAAGTTAATCTAATCTCCTAAAAATGGACCAAGAACTGTTGGCTAGTTAGAACCTAATAAAAAAAAACAAAGCATCTACCTTATTTTATCATTAGTCCTAATCCATGGATCTAATTCTTAAAACCAAGAATGAAATTGATGCAAAAAGTAACTCAATAATTGCATTCATTAAACATTCAACCATTCAATTTCGGAATATGATTAAATCAATCTCCTTCGAATGATTATTGGGAATATCAGTGATGCAGCTGAGGGTCTGAAAGCAAAAAAAAGGTAAAAGCATGTAAAACTAATTGTAAACAACTAATGTATTTTTTACTTTCTCCAACATTCAAATGTGAAGCATTACCCTCTTGAAGTGTTGTGCAAGAAATCAATTATACGTTAGTTCCTAAGTTCTTAGGAATTAACAATGAACTGAGTAAATTCAATCACTGTATGAATTAGACATTTAACCATTTAGTTTAGGATCATCATCATCTTAAAATGGATTTTGAAACCATCCATTAACACAGTTAACTGACAATTCTATTCTAAGAAAATGAATGACAAAATAGTAAGAAAACTAAGCAACTGTGTATTCTTATTACTTCAATCTTAATTCAGTTTGGAAACAGAGTCATTTTTCTCCATGAAATATCTTAGAAGAACAAGCCTACACAGTTGTGATTTATCAGTATGCTATTGATTAAAAACTTAAATTAAATATCATCCTAATCTAGAAAACAGATTTGTTGAAAACGGAGTAATGGAAATTGAACTAAAAACAACAAATGGAAAACCTCCTTCAGTGCAGGGGCCCTCTGCAACTAACGTGGCTAGAATGCTAGCTATTTAAGGATGCACTTTAAATGATTATTGTCAACATGAAATTTGTATTATGAAAAAAACAAGTTCTAAATAAAGAGTATCAGCGAAAAGCCTGAACTTAACACGTAATTCCTTCTAACTTCTAACTTCTAACTCCTCTCGGCTCCATGCAACCGATATTTAAAGGGAAATAGCATAATTGTTTATGAGAAAACTTGCTATAAGCTTCTAATTCGAATTGCAAAGGACTATTTAAACTTTTGACTAGCTACAGGTGGCTAATTCGAATTAGATTTGCAATAGAACCATTAGACTCTTGATTAGCTATGAAGGAGCAAATCAAGAGTCCTACTGCTTTTGGATAACGTACTTTGACTCCATCTTTGACCATGACCTTAGGCTTCCTTTTCTGTCGATCTGGACCGAGTGAATAAGATAGAATCCATGTGGAGATGATTCTAGAAATGCCCATGTGGCCCAATTTTTCATTTGACACCTGGAACCTGCCAAACCATGAGAGTAGCTACAAAATCCACAGTTAGCTGCAGAATAGGCTATGTTCTATAACTAATTTGAAAAAATCTATTCAAATAGAAAAAAGATGAAAATATAATATGGTGATCATTAATGCTTTCCTTAAGACAAAACCTAGAATTTATCATTGATTGGGTCTGTAATCTTATGAGAAAGTGAGGGAAAAAGGTGAGAAAAAATGTCAAGGAGAGGGTAATTATGAGGTTCAACAATATCATAAACATATCATCGTGTTCATATATGGTAATCATCATGTATCAATAGAAGTTGTATTCTATTCATACAAGACATAAAATCAAATATCATATTAGAAAAAAAATATATCACAAAAAGGATTCCATAGTTATCCTCCCTCTCAAGGAGGTGCCAACCACAAGCTTGAGCTTATCTCGTACAACAACACTGTCTTAATATATGAAGGTAAATCAATTCCAACTATGTGTGGGATTCTCTACCAAACGGTTTCCACTCTTTGTCACATAATATATCCATGTCATATCTAGATCTTGCTCAGATGGTTCTCCAAGGAGCTTCTTCATCCTGCCACATAGCTAGCAATGCTAGAAACATCATATTAAACCTCAGTGGTGCTACGGACCTCTCATCCAAACTAGCATGGAAGATCTCATACTAAAGCACATCTAAATGTACTCATCAATAATAATCCCAAACATCATCAGTACATCCATGCAGTCACATATCATAGAATGAATATCTTATATCAAAATTGATCATCCCATGCAAGTATCTCAAAGCACGCTTAGTAGAAACGCAATGTATATGAAGCAGCTCAATCATGAATTCACTCAAGTTCTATGTACATCATATATAATATATATATATATTATATATATATTTTGAACGATTGTTCAAAATGGAACATCAATGATTCAATCAACTGTTAGTTTCCAAGTCAAGTTCAACAATATATCTTCACAACTTCTTGAAATCCAATCACAGTGTCGAAGGATTTGCATTTCCACTTTCCAAAAATTGTTCAATAGCTTCGCAATATAGATTTTCTTTTTCTAAACTTCAGAAATTGATTCATCATGACATTATTCATTATTTTGAGCTTCAGAATCCATCTCCCTCTTACTTTGATCATCAAAGGCTCATTACGTATCAAGAGTATACCATCAGTATATAGAACCAAAATCAAAACCACACCATGGACCACTTTTGAAGTAGATGTTTGGATCAACACATCATCTTGACTTCACCAAATAGTTCTCAATGCAGACATATCTAGATCAGGGAGCTTGCTTCATCTAAATTTTTATGCAAACATAAAACTTTACCAAGGTAATATGCTTAGCCTTACACGAACCATTGTTGGCATATCAAAACTAATTTCGAACCCATCAAGATCATTTCTATCAAATTCGTTAGACCAGGTGACATGTAGAGCTCTCATCAAGTCATGACTTCATCTATTATCATGCCAACATGTTGTCATTTATCAAATAATATCAATCCAAATTTCATCAAGTCATCCTCACGATCATAATATAGCTCACTAGATGCAAATGCATACACCAAGAATAAGTTATGCATGTTCCATCCATTCATTGTCACATTACTTCACACTGAATCACAATTGTCAATACTTCAACCAATGTGCTAAGAAACAGGAGGCTAATACAAAACCATTACCAAATACCAATATTAGTCACTAAAAGCCACTATGCCCACATAGCATTGTCATCAAGGAAAATTATTAGTCACCAAATCAAATCATTATTCATAAAGTGAAATCCCAATTTCGCTATCATAGTGAGATCTATAGTCCAGAACATATCTCAAGATCAAGTTAAATTTCTATGTCATTATAAAGCATCATATTGAACATAAAAACACTTCTTATCTATATTAAACAATCAAATTATGTCAAACTCTTGTAGCACAAACTTCAAACATAATGACATATCTATATGCATGTCTCGATCACCTGAAAACACAAGTTCAGTCTATATATTCATATTATAGTGAACATTCAAACTTTCCTACTCACAGATATTTCGGTTGTTTTCTCCACATTTGTAGCCCTGAAATATTTCAGGTGTACTTCTAATTTTATACATAGAACTTCATTCTTATCTCTAACAAGCATACTCACACCCATAAGCCTTCCCTTCATGTGGTTGGGAAGCTACATTTGCAACCTTCACCTTACTTACGTGTGGCTGAGAGGCTACAATCACACCTGTAATCTTGCTTCCATGTGACTGAGGCTTAGAGTAAGGGAAAACTCCATCTTCTGAAATCAGAAATTTGTTGCAGATGAACACTATCATATATTTTTCTATTCGTGCCCATAAATCATACTTCAATAGTAGAGAATATACATATAATTCTAATTGTAATAGGAGTAAGGATATTATGGATATATTATCCCTCTAAATGGGAAGCCACTTCAGTCAGATTCATTCAAGTTATGAACTTGTCTATAATATTGTCATGCATCAGTAGATTTGTTAGATCATAAAGTTAGAGTATATCACATATTCATCATGATCATATATGTTAGCATTAGCTACTTCGCTATTACATCATGAAATAAATCTTTCATCAAGGGTTGGTTTCAAATATATAATAGGAGTATACTTCAAAAATCATGATCACCTCATTACTTCTTTGTCACATAACTCAATCCATAAAGTCGGGGCATTCATTTTTACCATATTTGATAATTACTAAACACATCAAAACATAACCATGGTCAATAAAATATCACAAATATCAGTCTCATTTTTACACTTTTATCATCATGGCTACCATGCTTTTCACAAAAATATCAATAGTATCAATTTACCATATACTAGAATCAAGGTGCTAGCCTTTTATGGAATCAAGATATCCAAAATGATAGATGTTAGCCAAATATCAAGTATACCACTATGTCAAAGATCAATATTAAGTAGCTTCATAGAGTCAAGAAATTCATCATGTCTAAAAGGTAAGATACTTGTTTACTATCAAGTGCACCATTTCATTATAAGAATCATGCATCCAAATCATTTTTCATATGCATGCATGAGCCATTTGAGAAGGAGAAATTCTTATCATACCTTAGGACTTACCTTGCCATCCAATATTACAACTGAAACATAACATTCAAACAATATACCATGCATACCTTTTAGTATTCAAATACCTATGCACTTGCTCACTTTACATAGGCAACTTGTAGCACTTTGTCACTTTTTCATTAGGTTCCTCATTTTCCAATTCTTTTCTTCATGTACTAGCCATGGTCCTCAAGAAGGATACACTTATCATAACTCATAAGGAGGTTAGAAACATCCAAAGACTCAAATATATGTGCAAGAATTATAAGTAATGATCAAAACAATAATCATATCCATAAGTTTAAACAAAAGTAAAGATATAAAGAAGCATAATAAATAAAAAATTACTTATCTTCAATGAGAGGTGATCATCTCCCTCTTGAACCAACCTTTAAGAGCCATCACTATACATTTTCCATATAACAATGTTTCCTTAAATATTTCAACCAACTCTATCAGCAACCAAGTATAATGGAGACTATCCCATCTATGGCTTCATCAATTCTTATACAAATACTTGAACATTTTCACATTGACCATACTAGATTTCATATCTCATATCTTTTCCATAAACCAGAGTTTCTCTCCAATCTTAACCTCATAATATCCATCAAACACTAATACACAAATCACCTAAGTTTTTCTTCAAACCATAGAATTATTTTAGGTCTCCACAATCCTTTCTTGCATCCATCAATGGTGTCATCATAGGGGTGATCTCCATGACTTTTCTTCATCCCACCTCTGATACCATGTAAATTTTTCATAGGGATATATTGTTCTTTACTATGATAATTGCATTTCTTCATTAACACATGAAGTTCACCCCATAACATCATAACATTATTCATATTTACATCCTTATTTAGTATCATATGTAACTATGTAAAAATAAAAATATCATCATCATCAATGTAACAAAACATAAAGGAACAAAAGAAGAAAATAATTCACGGATAGAGACACCAAGGTTGGTCAGAGATCAAGGAAAACCCCACTATGGGGAAAACCCTTTCAAATTCTTCTTCTTCTTAGATTGTCATCATATGATTTAGAAAAAGAGATTACAATGGTCCATATCATCATGTATGTAACTAACCAACAAACACAACTACAACATCCATAAATGAACCCAACAAAGCTTATACTCAAAAATCTGATTATTAAGTCTATAATGAACTGTCACTATCTTCAGTCAACTGTCGAACCCTACAATCATTGAGATAAATCTTTGGGCATCTAATATTCCATCATTTAGGTCTCTCTCACATGGAGGAGTGTTACACAGTATTTTTTCACTGTCCCTGCTACCCCTTCTTCCGCATATTGGAGGACCTATTCTAGGTCCTGTGAGGAGTGACATAACCTAAAATCACCTGCATTGCATCCCCTTGAGTATGTACTTCATATGCCCTGAAGACACCTTCTGCAAACTACCCATAAAAATAGCCCTTTTTCCATTGGCGCTATTCCTCAGTGTATCACTCGCACCAATGGGGGAAATCCTCCAAAGAGGGCGCACCAGCTGGCGCTCTGTCTCAGAGTCACACTAGCGCCAACCCAGTTGGGTAAAGTTTTTAACAAACAAACTTGCGAAGGTTCTTCCTAACCTATCCATGAATTGATTCTAGTTTGAGTTAGCTCAGTTGGGCTTCGAATCTCCAAAGGAGGGAAGTAGTTCTCCACCTCTCATGAAAGCTTCCTAATGATAAGGACAATCCCATGAATCTTGTGGATGATCTTATCTCCTTCTCCTCCCTTTATATAAGCTTGTCCCTTTGCCTTTGACAAGCTAGTTAGTAATTCTACTCTTCAAGCCCCAAATTCTAAGTCCCAAAGTCTGAGAATTGCTAAGCTCATGCTACAAGAGGCCTTGTTCATCCCCATAAGGCTAGATATTTAATGAGGAGATCTTTGTCCAAGTAACCAAGGAGAGAGAGGCTTGTTCCCCATTCCCTACAAGCTTTGCAAGGCATGTGTTGCTGATCACCCAGCCATAGGAGGATTTGACGTCAGAACTTGGTTGTATCTTTCTTTGTTTATCAATAATAATAGACGACTATCATTATGGTTCCACTCTCATTGTCTTTATAATGATGTTTGAGTTGTATCCTTTTTGACT
>APFE030026591.1:0-10954 GCA_000404065.3 Pinus taeda
TTAATTTATGTTATTACTATATTAATAATTTTAATTCATCTTATTGTTATATTAATAAATTTATTTCTATATTGTTTGTTTATTTTATGTTTTATGTTTTACTATTTTGTAACACTACTATACTAATCATTATCATTATTTAATTCATGTTATTACTATATTGTTTGTTTGTTTTAGGTTTTATGTTTTCATATTTTGTAACACTATTTTGTAACTCTATTACACTAAACATTATCATTATTTAATTCATGTTATTACTATATTGTTTGTTCTTTTTATGTTTTATATTTTACTTTTTTGTAACACTACTATTCTAATCATTATCTTTATTTAATTCTTGTTATTACTATATTGTTTGTTTGTTTTATATTTTCTGTTTTACTATATTGATCCTGGACTTGTTGGTTATGGGCCCACAAGTCCCGACCGAAGCGTTTTAAACAATTTTAATATTTTTATTTATTTGACACGGATCTTCATTAACAATTGAACCATCCCTTTATCTGCGTATCAGTGTTGAACCTTATAAAAACCATCATAAAAATATATGTTACCAGATGGGATCGTGCCATACTTGATGCCACAAATAACTCGAACTTCAACTCCATTATGTTTACTTCGCTTCAAAGCGAGTTGCCGCTCTCAACATCTGACTAGTTGTCTCAATACCGGCGTTTCTGATTTATACAAGCTACCATCGATCCGTCCTGACACTTCAACAAACTGTTCAAACTTGTGGGCTTTAAATACCAGCCTCCACACAGTTCCAAACACCACGGAGGGACGAATTCTAAACCGGATTTCAAACATTGCCATCGAATGGATTTCAAATATTTTCCTTTGTCATACAGTAAAATCATCCAAATGGAAGTTCGATACTCATTTCTTCCCTGCACTACACGTTGTCTTCAACAAACAGTTACATGTAACAGAGGTAGAAAACCCTTTCAAGCAATGGTTAACATACATATTGTTAAACAATAATGGACCAACATATTTAACAGCTACACAATAATTCAGATCGCCATCGATACAAAAGACAGATTTTAACTTCGTTACTAAAGACACACACGCAGGCGTATACAAATAGTACTGAACCCAGGTTTATATATTACACAAAACGTTTACAGGCTAAGGCATTTCAGCCTCAGAAACGAGCTCACGCTCGGCTACATCTTGCTCACTCCCAAATTTCTTCACAAATAGATATATCTCACACCCTATCACATTACACTTATATAAGATGCATTAGGAAGGATTGATCAGATCTTCTCCTAGTTTTTCTACAATGAAAGCTCTCCAAAAAGCGTGCATGGATGTATCCATCTTATCCGCTTTAAATCTACTTTAACTTATCCTCTTTAAATCCACTTTAAATATATTTTTCTGCTTTAAAACAGACTTTCCTTTGTTCTGATCCTCTGGTCCACGTTTGCTTGCTTTGGTGCTGAGTGCTCCCACATCAGACTCCCAAGGCACAAAAATTTATGACCTCCTGGTCATATGCTTCTGGTCTTCATAATAGCAATTTTATCCACTGCATTCCTTCCTTCACTAGAATTGCTTCCATGATTTTTTTGTGAGCTGCAACCAACCTCTACAGTAACAATCTCCTCTGTTACATGATACCTCACCAAGCCCTCCGCACTCGGTCTTTTGGCATCCTTCTCTAGGTTGCTACAAATCTTCTCACCTTCCGCTGCCACCATCTGCACAATAGCAAGACCATAAACTCTCCATCTTTAACACAATTGTACCTCTTTCCGCTTCTTTCTTCAAGACCATCTTCATTTGTAAATATGTGGAAAAAGGGGTGTGATATTTTTTAGTATTTTTTTTATTTTTAATAAAATAGGAAAGTAAGGATTATGTAAATATTATTTTTCTAAATAAAAGAATATGGGTGAAATACTTTAGGAGAAAAATATGGGATAGAATTTCTATGTTTTTTCAGTTAAAATTAGGATAACGGAGGGGTGGAGAGAGGCGATGCCAGTATTGTTTCAATGAATTCTCTCACTCATGTAATGAATCGAATGTTATATTGTGAATGGTAATTGAAATCGCTGAAGAGTTGAAGAATCTCCGCAGTTTTAACATGGGTTTTAATTGAATTTCATGTGATATGTATACTTATCTGTGTATTAAAGTAGTTGGCGGAAATGGTAGTATTAGTGAGAAACCGATGTAATTTCCAGTAAAGAATTATCAAATGTTAAACGCTACATATGCATGGCATTTGTATATTTATTTGTGTGGAGAGAGAGGGCTCCCCTATACGTATAATGGGCATTTAAATTTATAATTGCGGTTCAAAGAGTGTTATGGCGTGAAAAAAAAGGGGCGTGCATTCCTTAACCAATTGCATGAAGAGGCATACCCATGGCAGAGCTATATTTCATTTGTGTGCGTGGAGAGGGTAAAATGCTGGGTGTACTTAACCAATTGCATGAAGAGTGTTGTCCGTTGGCGGAGCTATCTTCCATCTATGTGCGTGGAGAGGGTAAGAACGATGTGTGTTCTTAACCATTGGCGTGGAGAATTAAAGTGTTTCCCGTGTATGTGTATATGTGTGGCGCGGGGTTTAAAGCTCCTGTTGGTGTTCAATTGTTGATTCAAGGATCTAGAAGCGAAGGAATGCTCTGTTTGCGCTGAGGACAGAACCAAAATACTTTTGCAAGCGTTATATTGAAGGGTGCCACAGGTGTAATGGAAGGATGCTTAGCCAAATGCTGCTAAAAGAAGCATATGAAATGAGGGTCGATGTGACGCGTTTAATCCTTAATTAAAGGCAAAGTTGGCTTGCATCAGGGTTCTATGTTAGTTAGGGGGACTTGGAAGTTGCTCTTGAAGGCAAGACGCCGAGAGTAGTAGGGACTTTTTCATTAATTGAGAATTCATTTAAGTTCCTGTTGAAACGACTCTTTTGGACTGGAATATCGTCACACCGTTCGCTCTCATCAATATTACCAGTGGCTTCGATTTGATGATGCAGCTGTGTCTGTTGTGGGTTCGAACAAAGTGTTGCATGATTAAGCATGCTGTTTATTTTGTAAACAGATATAAGCTTCCGCATGACATTTAATTTAAAGGTGCACTTATATATTTGATGTTGGTCCAATAATGTTATGTTTTTGAAAGAAAAACCCAAAGCACATATGTTGTGAAAATTCGAAGATCATCCAAAGCATTGCTATTTGTGGATGAAACGGCAAGTTGAATCCTTATCGCAGAAATATTAACAGCGAGGAGGCGCGTTCTGTGGAGAAAGAGGATTGTACGAAGATTCAAATGGTCTGATAGTGATACGGGAAAGTGAAGACAACGCCACATTAATGAATGGTGAACCAGATTTAATGTAGAGAACGCAAGGCAGTGGAGAGTGTTTGAAGTTCCTAGGTTTTGCGGGTGTTACCCTGCATTAGGTGGTATCAGAGCTGGAATTGTTTGAAGGTTCAAGTTTTTTTTTTTTTTTTTTAAGTTAATTTAATTGCATGTGTGATGAATGATGAAAGGAAAAACATATTTTTAAATTTGATATGTAGCATGCACAAATACAGTGAAGAATATTGCAGAAGTGGAAAGAAGACAAGATCATGCAAGATCTTAAAGGTGAGATGATTTTTTGATCTGAAATTTATGATTTAAGTTTATGGTTGCAGAGAAGGTGGCAGTGAACCTGGCATTCAGCTGAAGGCTGGATAAGGAGGACAAGTACAGTGTCCTGAAGAAGAAAGTGAGTTCAAGAGATAGCCTAGAGGGAGCAGAGAGAGTGCTCAAGAGGTTCCAGAGGAAGTGAACCAGTACTTGCCAAAAAACTGAGGAGAACTTGGTGAGGTAAGTGGCAGCAAGAGATATTGCTATTGCAGAGGCTAGTACAACTCATGGTGAGTGAGAAACTCATGAGGAAGCAGTCTGCCAGAGGCAGAGGGAGTTTTTCTAGAGGAAAAGGAGGCTGAGGAAGAGGTTCAGAGAAATGCCACAAAGATGAGATGACTGCAGAAGTTCGAGAAAGAGAGATTGCAGAAATAAAGGCACAGTTGCAGGTACTAGAAGAATGGCTACAAGAGCAGGAAAATCAGAAAGGAAAATGGCTCTTTCCACTGAAAGGAAAGAAAGTTATTTGGCAACAATTGCAGAGGAGGTTGAGACAAATTCTGATTGCCTTGTTGAAAAAGGGACTTAGAGTACTTGTGCCAGAGATGAAATTTGAAAATTCCACATGTAGATCTGATCGAAGGAAAGTGCTAAAGGAAGCAGTCAAGACTAAAAAGTCTTGTGGTTTTAAAACTGATGAGTTGTGTATGTTTGCAGGTGCAGAGGAGGTTTCCATTGATGAAATAGAGGAGGAGATCATTGATGATTTCTTGAGTTATTGGGTAGATCCAGATCAGCTGGATAGTGTGAACTCTTGTGTTTGTATAGCTAAAAATTCTGATGTGATTACGGGTGTTGAGGAGGATGTGCCATCTTGTGAAACTGTTACAGCACAAGAGGAAGTTCTTGTGGATGTTGAAGAAGAGAATCAGTCTGAAGCACAGATAAAGGAAGTAACAGTTGATACTGTTGAACATTTTGGGAAAACTAAAAGTTTATGTATGAATGCAGGTGGTGATGATATGCTTCAACGATGCTACAAAGAAATTGCATTGTTAGAATATTTGTTGGGGAATCTACAGTATGACAGGGAGATTGTAGAAGAAATAGTTCAGTGCAACGAACAAGAGGAAAAAGACATCATGGAAGCAGATGATATGAGAAGAAGACTGGTTGACAGTGTTGAGAACTCTTCAGAGGATTCTTTGGAAAGTTTGGATCAACATATTGATGTGCTGATAGTTGAGGAAGATTCAGAACAATGTACTGAAATGTTGGCAAAGGAGTACAAGGCACTGATGCCTTATGATTTTTGTTCTGACAATTGTTTTGTGAATACAGGTCTTATTGAAGATGCTGCAGAAAATCTGTTAGATGAGGTGGATGATGATGAAGGAATCCCGGAAGAGACCAGCAACAGTGAAACAAAGGAGAAGGAGCAAAAGGAAGACAACAGAAGATTGCGAGAGTGCAGCTAGTGGAGCAAGGCAGCATAAGATATGGAAACCTGGAGAAAGGCAGCGAGCAATAACACATGATGAGTTGCAGCACAAGATATAGGATCCAGGCATACACGGATCTGAACACATGATCAGGGGATCATGATTAATTTTAAGGTTGGGTGTATGATGCAGGAGCATCAAGACCATCTTCATTTGTAAATATGTGGAAAAAGGGGTGTAATAATTTTTAGTATTTTGTTATTTTTAATAAAATAGGAAAGTAAGGATTATGTAAATAGTCTTTTTCTAAATAAAAGAATATGGGAGAAATAGTTTAGGAGAAATATTTGGGATGGAATTTCTATGTTTTTTCAGTTAAAATTAGGATAACGGTGGAGAATAAAGCTTCATGCTTTAAATCATTATGTAAAAATAGAAAGCCTGCTTTTGTATCGGATAAGGACCAAGAAGGCCTATCCTTTAATTATAAATAAAGAGGCAAGCGCAGCTCTCAGGGGTGGAGAGAGGCGATGCCAATATTGTTTCAATGAATTCTCTCACTCATGTAATGAATCGAATGTTATATTGTGAATGGTAATTGAAATCGCTGAAGAGTTGAAGAATCTCCGCAGTTTTAACATGGGTTTTAATTGAATTTCATGTGATATGTATACTTATCTGTGTATTAAAGTAGTTGGCAGAAATGGAAGTATCAGTGAGAAACCAATGTAATTTCCAGTAAAGAATTATCAAATGTTAAACCCTACATATGCATGGCATTTGTATATTTATTTGTGCAGAGAGAGAGGGCTCCCCTATACGTATAATGGGCATTTAAATTTATAATTGCGGTTCAAAGAGTGTTATGGCGTGATAAAAAAAGCGGCGTGCATTCCTTAACCAATTGCATGAAGAGGCATACCCGTGGCAGAGCTATATTTCATTTGTGTGCGTGGAGAGGGTAAAATGTTGGGTATACTTAACCAATTGCATGAAGAGTGTTGTCCGTTGGCGGAGCTATCTTCCATCTATGTGCATGGAGAGGGTAAGAACGATGTGTGTTCTTAACCGTTGGCATGGAGAATTAAAGTGTTTCCCGTGTATGTGTATATGTGTGGCGCAGGGTTTAAAGCTTCTGTTGGTGTTTAATTGTTGATTGAAGGATCCAGAAGCGAAGGAATACTCTGTTTGCGCTGAGGACAGAACCAAAATACTTTTGCAAGCGTTATATTGAAGGCTGCCACAGGTGTAATGGAAGGATGATTAGCCAAATGTTGCTCAAAGAAGCATATGAAATCAGGGTCGATGTGACGCGTTTAATCCTTAATTAAAGGCAAAGTTGTCTTGCATCAGGGTTATATGTTAGTTAGGGGGACTTGGAAGTTGTTGTTGAAGGCAAGACGCCGAGAGTAGTAGGGACTTTTTCATTAATTGAGAATTCATTTAAGTTCCTGTTGAAACGACTCTTTTGGACTGGAATATCGTCACACCGTTCTCTCTCATCAATATTGCCAGTGGCTTCAATTTGATGATGCAGCTGTGTCTATTGTGGTTTCGAACAAAATGTTGCATGATTAAGCATGCTGTTTATTTTGTAAACAGATATAAGCTTCCGCATGACATTTAATTTAAAGGCGCACTTATATATTTGATGCTGGTCCAATAATGTTATGTTTTTGAAAGAAAAACCCAAAGCACATATGTTGTGAAAATTCGAAGATCATCCAAAGCATAGCTATTTGTGGATGAAACGGCAAGCTAAATCCTTATCGCAGAAATATTAACAGCGAGGAGGCGCGTTCTGTGGAGAAAGAGGATTGTATGAAGATTCAAATGGTCTAATAGTGATACGGGAAAGTGAAGACAGCACCACATTAATGAATGGTGAACCAGATTTAATGTAGAGAACGCAAGGCAGTGGAGAGTGTTTGAAGTTCCTGGGTGTTGCGGGTGTTACCCTGCATCAGGTGGTATCAGAGCTGGAATTGTTTGAAGGTTCAAGTTTTTTTTTTTTTTTTAAGTTAAGTTAATTGCATGTGTGATGAATGATGAAAGGAAAATCAGATTTTTAAATTTGATATGCAGCATACACAAATACAGTGAAGAATATTGCAGAAGTGGAAAGAAGACAAGATCATGCAAGATCTTATAGGTGAGATGATTTTTTGATCTGAAATTTATGATTTAAGTTTATGGTTGCAGAGAAGGTGGCAGTGAACCTGCCATTCAGCTGAAGGCTGGATAAGGAGGACAAGTACAGTGTCCTGAAGAAGAAAGTGAGTTGAAGAGATAGCCTAGAGGGAGCAGAGAGAGTGCTCAAGAGGTTCCAGAGGCAGTGAACCAGTACTTGCCAAAAAACTGAGGAGAACTTGGTGAGGTAAGTGGCAGCAAGAGAGATTGCTATTGCAGAGGCTAGTACAACTCATGGTGAGTGAGAAACTCATGAGGAAGCAGTCTGCCAGAGGTAGAGGGAGTTTTTCTAGAGGAAAAGGAGGATGAGGAAGAGGTTCAGAGAAATGCCACAGAGATGAGATGACTGCAGAAGTTCGAGAAAGAGAGATTCCAGAAATAAAGGCACAGTTGTAGGTACTAGAAGAATGGCTACAAGAGCAGGAAAATGGCTCTTTCCACTGAAAGGAAAGAAAGTTATTTGGCAACAATTGCAGAGGAGGTTGAGACAAATTCTGATTGACTTGTTGAAAAAGGGACTTAGAGTTCTTGTGCCAGAGATGAAATTTGAAAATTCCACATGTAGATCTGATCGAAGGAAAGTGCTAAAGGAAGCAGTCAAGACTAAAAAGTCTTGTGGTTTTAAAACTGATGAGTTGTGTATGTTTGCAGGTGCAGAGGAGGTTTCCATTGATGAAACAGAGGAGGAGATCATTGATGATTTCTTGAGTTATTGGGTAGATCCAAATCAGCTGGATAGTGTGAACTCTTCTGTTTGTATAGCTGAAAATTGTGATGTGATTACGGGTGTTGAGGAGGATGTGCCATCTTGTGAAACTGTTACAGCATAAGAGGAAGTTCTTGTGGATGTTGAAGAAGAGAATCAGTCTGAAGCATAGATAAGGGAAGTAACAATTGATACTGTTGAACATTTTGGGCAAACTGAAAGTTTATGTATGAATGCAGGTGGTGATGATATGCTTCAACGATGCTACAAAGAAATTGCATTGTTAGAATATTTGTTGGAGAATCCACAGTATGACAAGGAGATTGTAGAAGAAATAGTTCAGTGCAGTGAACAAGAGGAAAAAGACATCATGGAAGCAGATGATATGAGAAGAAGACTGGTTGACAGTGTTGAGAACTCTTCAGAGGATTCTTTGGAAAGTTTGGATCAGCATACTGATGTGCTGATAGTTGAGGAAGATTCAGAACAATGTACTGAAATGTTGGCAAAGGAGTACAAGGCACTGATGCCTTATGATTTTTGTTCTAACAATTGTTTTGTGAATACAGGTCTTATTGAAGATGCTGTAGAAAATCTGTTAGATAGAGAAATTGAAGTGATGAGGTGGATGATGATGAAGGAATCTTGGAAGAGACCAGCAACAGTGAAACAAAGGAGAAGGAGCAAAAGGAAGACAACAGAAGATTGCGAGAGTGCAGCTAGTGGAGCAAGGCAGCATAAGATATGGAAACCTGGAGAAAGGCAGCGAGCAATAGCACATGATGAGTTGTAGCACAAGATATGGGATCCAGGCATACACAAATCCGAACACATGATCAGGGGATCATGATTAATTTTAAGGTTGGGTGTATGATGCAGGAGCATCAAGACCATCTTCATTTGTAAATATGTGGAAAAAGGGGTGTGATAATTTTTAATATTTTGTTATTTTTAATAAAATAGGAAAGTAAGGATTACATAAATATTCTTTTTCTAAATAAAAGAATATGGGAGAAATATTTTAGGAGAAAAATTTGGGATGGAATTTCTATGTTTTTTCAGTTAAAATTAGTATAACGGTGGAGAATAAAGCTTCATGCTTTAAATCATTATGTAAAAATAAAAAGCCTACTTTTGTATCGGATAAGGACCAAGAAGGCCTATCCTTTAATTATAAATAAAGAGGCAAGCGCAGCTCTCAGGGGTGGAGAGAGGCGATGCCAGTATTGTTTCAATGAATTCTCTCACTCATGTAATGAATCGAATGTTATATTGTGAATGGTAATTGAAATCGCTGAAGAGTTGAAGAATCTCCGCAGTTTTAACATGGGTTTTAATTGAATTTCATGTGATATGTATACTTATCTGTGTATTAAAGTAGTTGGCGGCAATGGCAGTATCAGTGAGAAACCGATGTAATTTCCAGTAAAGAATTATCAAATGTTAAACGCTACATATGCATGGCATTTGTATATCTATTTGTGCAGAGAGAGAGGGCTCCCCTATACATATAATGGCCATTTAAATTTATAATTGCGGTTCAAAGAGTGTTATGGCGTGAAAAAAAAAGGGGCGTGCATTCCTTAACCAATTGCATGAAGAGGCATACCCGTGGCAGAGCTATATTTCATTTGTGTGCGTGGAGAGGGTAAAATGCTGGGTGTACTTAACCAATTGCATGAAGAGTGTTGTCCGTTGGCGGAGCTATCTTCCATCTATGTGCGTGGAGAGGGTAAGAACGATGTGTGTTCTTAACCATTGGCGTGGAGAATTAAAGTGTTTCCCGTGTATGTGTATATGTGTGGCGCGGGGTTTAAAGCTTTTGTTGGTGTTTAATTGTTGATTGAAGCATCCAGAAGTGAAGGAATACTCTGTTTACGCTGAGGACCGAACCAAAATACTTTTGCAAGCATTATATTGAAGGTTGCCACAGGTGTAATGGAAGGATGCTTAGCCAAATGCTGCTCAAAGAAGCATATGAAATCAGGGTCGATGTGACGCGTTTAATCCTTAATTAAAGGCAAAGTTGTCTTGCATCAGGGTTCTATGTTAGTTAGGGGGACTTGGAAGTTGTTGTTGAAGGCAAGACGCCGAGAGTAGTAGGGACTTTTTCATTAATTGAGAATTCATTTAAGTTCCTGTTGAAACGACTCTTTTGGACTCGAATATCGTCACACCGTTCGCTCTCATCAATATTGCCAGTGGCTTCGATTTGATGATGCAACTGTGTCTGTTGTGGGTTCGAACAAAGTGTTGCATGATTAAGCATGCTGTTTATTTTGTAAACAGATATAAGCTTCCGCATGACATTTAATTTAAAGGCGCACTTATATATTTGATGCTGGTCCAATAATGTTATGTTTTTGAAAGAAAAACCCAAAGCACATATGTTGTGAAAATTCGAAGATCATCCGAAGCATAGCTATTTGTGGATGAAACGGCAAGCTGAATCCTTATCGCAGAAATATTAACAGCGAGGAGGCATGTTCTGTGGAGAAAGAGGATTGTATGAAGATTCAAATGGTCTGATAGTGATACGGGAAAGTGCAAGCAGTGCCACGTTAATGAATGGTGAACCAGATTTAATGTAGAGAACGCAAGGCAGTGGAGAGTGTTTGAAGTTCCTGGGTGTTGCGGGTGTTACCCTGCATCAATTATTTAATTCATGTTCTTACTATATTGTTTTTTTGTTTTATGTTTTATGTTTTACTATTTTGTAACACTGTTATACTAATCATTATCATTATATAACTCATGTTTTTACTATATTAATAATTTTAATTCATGTAATTACTATACAGCTTGTTTGTTTTATGCTTTATGTTTTACTCTTTTGTAACACTATTGTACTAATATTTATCATTATTTAATGCATGTTAATACTATATTAATAGTTTTTATTCAACGTATCACTATATTAATAATTTTATCAGTGTATTGTTTCTATTTTTTATTTTTTATGTTGTACTATTATGTTTTACTATTTTGTAACACTATTATACTAGTCATTATCATTATT
>APFE030026594.1:5323-28886 GCA_000404065.3 Pinus taeda
TGGCCTCTCCCACCAAAGAAAGACAAAGGAAAATAGGTTATCCCTATTCCCCCTCATTTAAACTCTTTTTTTCCATATTAGAAAAATATTGGACAAACATCTTCAATGCCAGTTCCTGAATTTGACCCACCAGCAGAACAAACTTTCTTGAAGAAAATGTTAAAAACAAATAATCTACTGTATATACCAGTCTCCGTGCAGGTTAAAAATAGTTGGATAGATCTTGATGCATTTATTGATACTGGTGGCTCAAACAATCTTGCCAGACCATCATTATTTAAAGGATTATGGAAACCTCTCTAGAATATCCTGATTTCGGAAACAATCGGAGGTACAGTTAATCTTACTCACTATGTGGATAATATTTCTTTAAAAATAAGTGGGAAGATTGTCAAGATATCTGCTATACAACATTACGACCCATCGGCTAGTTTAATTCTGGGTATGCCATTTATCAATTATGTTTTACCCATGACTCTTAGCGAAGATAAAGTTATCTTCAATTTCAAAAAACAAGCAATCTCTATTCCGAGATTAAAATTTTCAGACTCTGAAGTAAGAAGAGAAAGCTAGAAGAAGACTAGTACAAGAAAGCCAAAAAATGATTCCAAAGATTGGCGGAAAGTACTACAGATTTATGAAGAAAAGGAAACTCTCAAAACAAATCAAAAAGCAACAATACATCCGTAATGGACTCAGGAACAAACCTCTATATATCAGTTGTTAGTTAAAAGCTGCTCAGAAGACCCTCAGAAGTTTTGGGAAAAAGAGAGCTCCAAGCAAGAAATTGTGACCATGCATGATAATGGAGTAAAAGGTAAGTTAATTCCTTGTACTCCTTTTGATGAACAAGAAATCAAAAAATAGATTGAAGAATTGTTGAAGTTGAGATTGATTGAACCAAAATTTTCCCATTATTCATGTTCTACATTTTTGGTTCGCAACCATTCTGAAATAGTTCGAGGTAAAGCAAGAATGGTGATTAATTACAAACCATTGAATGCAATCACTCAAATCTTTCATTAACCCTTACCTCGTCAAGAAGTAATAATGCAGAAAGTTCAGAAGAGTAAAATCTTCAGTAAATTTGATATGAAATCTGGTTATTACCAGATTCAGATTAAAGAAGCAGACATACATAAGACATCATTCACATGCTCTGCAGGATTTTACCAATGGAGAGTTGTCCCATTTGGATTAAAGAATGCTCCTGCTTTCTTCCAGAAGAGAATGGATTTTATATTTGGTAAGTATGATTTTATCATAACTTACATTGATGATATTTTAATCCATAGTCTAGATTTACAAACACATTTGGCTCATCTAGAAATATTCTTTCAAGAAGTTCAAGCTCATGGTATTGTCCTCTCAGAAAAGAAAATGGTGTTATTCCAAAATGATATTGATTTCCTTGGAATTCATGTAATTGATGGACATATACAGATGCAACTGCATGTGCTAACAAAGCTTGCTGAGTTCCCTCATGAACTCAAAGATACCAAAATGATTCGGAGATTTTTAGGTGTTTTAAATTACATCCATAAGTACATTCCCAGGCTAGCTGAAAAAACTGATCCTATTCGAAAGCATTTAAAATCAGGATGGTCTAGTCAAACCACTACCACTGTCAAAAATCTCAAAGAAGAATGTAAGTCCCTGCCAAAATTGCAGCCTCCAAGAGAAGGATTGTTAATTTTACAAACAGATGCCTCAGATGATTTTTGGGCAGCTGTTCTTTTTGAAATAAAAGAGGAAAACAAAGAAGAAGAATTATGCGCCTATGCATCAGGAGAATTCCTCCCCAATCAGAAAAATTATTTTGTTGCTGAAAAAGAAAATCTTGCAATATTTAATGGCATTCAAAAATTTAAATTGTATCTTGCGCCAAGAAAATTCTTGATTGGGACTAACTCAATGAATTTTAAATATTTCTTGTCAACAAAATTATCAAGACAGATGGCAAGAGGAAGATTATTAGCATGGCAAATTCGGTTCCAGCAATATGATTTTGATGTAGAATGGATTCTTGAAAATTCTAACTATATTGTCGATGCTCTTACAAGGGAAATGAATAAAGCTCACAGAATTGGCTGCAGCCGAACAAAAGTCAGAGGAAGCATTTTTGATATTCCAGATCAGCCAGACAATCTTGTCACTTTCGTAAAAAGATTCAAAATTCTCGAGAAGCATGTTGAAGATCTTTGTCTAGAAATAAAAAAGGTAGTTGGACTCAGGCTTCGAAGAAACCAGTGGATTCAAAAATGTCAAGCATGGCAATTAAAGAATATTGGCACACTTCTCGGATTGGATCTTGAATTGAGCCAAATCCCTTTTCATAGGTTTTTGCAAATCAGTTTTCAGAAAGTTCCACATTTGCAGAAAATAAGGATGAAGTAAATAGAGTTTTGGGGTGGTTAAAAGAATTTCCCATGCAAAAGTTGGCTGAAAAATTCATATTATCAAAAAATTGACCAAATTACAAGGCAAGCATCCTGTTTTAAAGTTTTTAGTGAATCAAAAGGCACTAATCATAGTTGGAGTAAGTTCAGGTAATTGGACCGCAGATACTATATGTCTGATTAGTCTGTTATTATCAACCAGGGTATGCATAGAATTCAATTTTGAGTTTGGATGGCAAGAAAAGGAAGGTGTTAGTGATCACTGCAAAATCTGGGTACAACACACCATCGAAATAGCTACTAGTATGTTCCAGATTTTTAAATGGGAATTATTGGATGGAATAGAACTACCAGTGCAACAGATGACAACTTTGTCAAAAGCACATAAAGATTCTTTCTTAGATATTGAGATAAATCCTACATCTTACATCAATAGATGGAGAAAGAAAGATGACCCCTTCAAGTTACCCTACCGAAGCCATCATCCCTACAAAGACTGAATAAAGTTGGAAGTAGGACAATCCTCTAAAGTAGCTACAACATCTTCAAAAGTAAAGGACATTTTGTTTTTAGATGTGTACCAAGATGCTCAAGACCCCACCGAGCCGGACTATGAAGAAAAATATCTAAAGATACTGGATGAAGCATATCTGCAAGAGAATCAATCTTCTGATGAATTCGATGATTATGACTTAGACCGCAGCCCTAAGGGACCATGGTGATAGTCCTTAGATTCCTCGTAAATAGTTGAAGGTTTGAATTATTTTACTGGAATATTGAGTAGACACCATCGGACTATGACAATGCTGACAGAACCCTCAAATATTTCCACTTTGAATTATTGTTCTTAGTTTTCTTTTGAATTATTGTACTGGAATATTGAGTAGACACCATCGGGCTATGGAAATGCCGACAGGACCCTCAATTATTTACACTTTGTGTCATGTCTAAAAAAAAGAAAAAAAAGAAGAGTCTATAAAATAAGAAATCGGCAGAAGAGAAGCCCATATTGCTGGAATGAGTGCTTCTAAACTCTGAGATTTCTTGTTTTCATATTGTAATGCTCTGTAAGTTTTCCTTTTGAGTTAATAAAAGCTTCGCGCACCTTTTTACTCTAAGTTGAGTTGTTCGCTTGATATCTTCTTCTAAGGATCAGTAAGGCTGCAAAGGAGGTGTTAGTAAAGCTGCTGAGAGAAGTGCCTGAGGAGAGGCCAAGGTGCAGAAGACGCGCACAGCAAGTGCTAGAATATACCGTCTCAAGGAACTACTTTTACTTAAGAGGTTGGTTTTCGTGATCTTTTATTTCCATTTGGAGTTTTCACGATCTTCGCGATCTTTTGTTTTCGCTCAACAAGCTCACTATTAAAGATAAATTTATCATTCATGTCATTGATGAATTATTGGAGTAATTACATGGAGAAATTTACTTCACCAAGTTGGATCTTCGTTCAGGATATCATCAAATTAGAATGAAGACTGAAGACATTATGAAGAAATCATTTAGAACCCATGAGGTCATTATGAATGTTTGGTCATGCCTTTTTCCCTTGTCAATGCACTGTCTACATTTCAAGGTTTGATGAATTCCATTTTCAAACCCTTCCTTAGAAAATCAGTGTTAGTATTTCTTGATGTCATACTAATCTACAACAAGTCTTGCAAGGATCATGTTTAACATGTTGACAAGGTGCTCAAACTATTGGAGGAGAAAACATTATATGTAAAAACCTCCAAATGTTTCTTTGGAGTTCAGGAGTTTGAATATCTGGGTCATATTGTATCTCATGAAGGTGTTAAGGTAGACCCTAGAAAAATTAAATCCATTAAGGAATGGAAAGTCCAAACATCCATAAAGAATTTGCGAGGATTTCTTGGGTTGATAGGGTATTAGCGCAAGTTTGTTAAGAATTATGGGAGAATAGCAACACTTCTAACAGCATTAGTAAAGAAAGATTCATTTTCTTTGACTCCAAAAGCAACAAATTCCTTTGAACATCTTAAAGAGGCAATGTGCCAAGCACCGGTCTTAATTATGCCAGACTTCACAAAAACCTTTATTGTGGAATGTGATGCCTCAGGAAATGGAATTGGTGTTGTTTTAATGCAAGAAGGAAGACCCATTCCTTTTTAAAGTCGTCCAATTAAAGGAAAGTATGTACAAAAAGCTATTTATGAGAAGGAAATGTTGGCAATACTACATTCACTTAACAGATGACGACCTTACCTAATGGGAAGACACTTCAATGTAAAAACAGATCATGATAGTCTTAAATAATTTTTAGAACAAAGATTATCTTCGGAATAGCAACAAAAATGGGTCACAAAGATGTTGGGTTATAACTTTGAAATTGTCTACAAAAAAGGGAAGCAAAATGTTGTTGCAAATGCACTCTCAAGAAAGGATGAGGATGTGGAAGCATTTCTTTGTGCCATTTCTATTATCCAACCAGATTGGATAAACGAAGCAAGGGATGAATGGAAGAATCACGAAGAAGAGTGGGCACTCATTCAAAAGTTGCAACAAGATCCCAGTACATTTGATACATTTATCTGGAAAAATGATTTGTTATGGTACAAAGATCGCTTATACCTCTATAAGAATTTCCAACTGAAACAAAAGATTCTTCTAGAATTGCACACCTCTCCCTTAGGAGGGCACTTAGGATTTTTAAAAACTTACCACAGGGTTAAGAAGGAATTTTTTGGGGATGGCCTTAAATATGATATTCAAAATTTTGTGGCAGAATGTTTGGTTTTCCAACAAAATAAAGTTGAGACAATTAAGACCCCGGGTTTGTTACAACCTTTATCCATTCCAGTCAATGTTGGGAGGAGGTTTCAATGGATTTTATCACATGTTTACCCAAATCCGAAGGAAAGAGTGTCATCATGGTGGTAGTTGATAAACTTACCAAGTATGCACACTTTTGCATATTATCTCATCCATTTCAAGTCAGTACAGTTGCTACTACATTTATGGAAATAATTCAAAATCTACATGGAAACCCAAATATTATTGTAAGCAATAGAGATCCCATTTTCACTGGAAATTTTTTGACAGAATTATTTTCTTGTCTAGGTACTCAAGTAGCTCATAGCTCATCTTATCATCCTCAATTTGATGGGCAAACTGAGATAGTGAAAAAATGTTTGGAAGGATATCTTCGTTACTTTGTGTCTGATAACAGACACAATAGGTCAAGTGGTTACCTCTAGCTGAATGGTGGTATAACACTTCCTTCCATACTGCAGTGAAAATGACCCCATTTATGACACTTTATATATCATCCACTGTCCATCACATCATATTTAAGAGAAAATGCTAAGGTTCAAGCAGAGGAAGATCACATTGATCATCAACAACAAGTTTTCCAACTCTTAAAGGATAACCTCACTTTGGCGCAGAATAGAATGAAAAAACAAGAAGATCAACATCGCAACGAAATAAATTTTGATGTAGGTGACTAGGTATTTCAACGACTACAACCATACAAACAAATGTCTCTCAAGCAAGCTAAGAAGGATAATAAATTACCACCAAATTATTATGGTTCGTACAAGGTGTTGCAAAATATTGGTACTATAGCATACAAATTGGATCTTCCTGCAAATTTCTGAGTGTACCAAGTTTTCCATGTTTCATGCTAGGAGACATGCTCTGAATTCAAACAATATTGCCAAAACTTGATGAGGAAGGAAATATCATATTGTAACTCGAAACAATTATAGAAAGAAGAACTCGACAGCTACGAAATCGATCAATTTCAGAGTATCTCATCAAGTGGAAGAACTTACCGGCTAAAGATTCCACATGGCAGGATGAAAATTTCATACAGAAGCATCTAGAACTACTCAAGCATTGAGGTAAACAATTTTTTGAAGGAGAGGGGCATGTTAGGTCCCTATAATACTAGTGTATTCCCCCATTATTATTGTTGTTGTGCCCTTACATTATTATTGTTATGTCGACTTTGATTATATTGCGACTCCTTAGACTCCTATATATAGAAATGACGTTTTTTCATCTGAATCATGCAAGAATTGTTCATTTGTGTAATTTAAAGGAGGTTGCCCCCTCGAAGAGACTGACTTTGAAGTCGTTGATCTATCTATTATTCTATTTTGTGAGCTGGTTGTTATATATATATATATAATATATATATATATATATATAATTTAATTTATTAAATATTTATTTTTCTTAATTAAAATAGTCCTAATTTAAATGGTAAATAATTGCATATTAATTTAATTTTCTTTGAAACTATAATTATTCAAAAGTTTCTTTTAGAGTTAATTTTCCCATAATTTAATTCATGAAATAATACTTTAATTCATCAACTACAATTAGTTTTTTAATTGGTTTGACTTATGAGGAATTTGAACCATGAAACTCATGGTTCACATAATACTTCATGACACAACAATTGTTAATTGAGCTATCATGCATGAGCTTAATTCATCAATTACAATTATACATAAATTACATTTTGATTTAATTTGAAAATTATGATTAATTAAAATTTTAAGTTATTTTAATTTGTAAAAATATAATGAATGTTGTTAAGATAAAAACTATTTCTCAAGAGCTTTATAGTGAAAGCCAATATGTCATGAGACTTTTAAAAAATTGAAGATGAAAAGCTTTTTATCTTCCATGGTATACTCACATTCAATTTAATTTCAAAATATTCATCGTAGGATCAATCTTCTTGACATTTTAAGTTAACCAAACTATAGTGATTTGGGAAAGCTTCACTCACTTATTTTTAAACATAAAAATAAAGTGTTAAAGAATTCCAATTCATCTCTTAGATAAACCATAAAAATTCTTAGTAGACATTCTTCTTCATCAATGTCATTATCATATAATTATCTTTAAAATTCCATTTTCACTTTTACTAAATTTTTAAAAAGAAATATGTAGCTATAAATTATAATTATTAAATTTAAATATAAACTTTGTTTTTTTATATTTTACTTTTAAATAATTAATTTTTAAACTTTATTGTTTAACACCTTATTTAACAAAAAGGGAGTTATTGTTTTGAAATTGATTTTTTTTAATTATAAATTATAATAATAATTATATAATAATTATTATTATTATTATTTATTATTATTATTATATATTATATGAGAATTTATTACTAATCTTTCTTGATAAAGAAGGCAGTACCATATGGAAATTATTAAGCACAATGTAGGAAGTCAATCATTGACATACTGTTTTTTCATCTTATCCATTGAATATCATTTTATTCTTATCCAATCATCCAATAGACAAGACATAAAAACAGTAAGCCAATAATTAACTCACTACATAATGCTTAATATTCAGACATTTCTTATCCCCTATATCCTTACCATAAGAAAAATTTAGTAAATATTAAATTTACTATCTATCCTTGCATTTTGCATCAGAAGGAAATATCTTATCCCAGAGGTGATCTTTCTTGTATCCTACCTAAACGATACAAGGAAACTAAGAAGGTAATCCACTATGTTATGGCTTGTATAATGGTAAGTCTTCGGGGCAGGAGTCATGGTGAACCCGAAAAATGGCCTCTGCAACTCTCATAGGAAAAATCATTCTCTGTGTGACGAGAGCAACAAGTTTTGTGGCCTCCTCGCTGGTCCAGTGCTTACTCCACCAAGGTTACACTCTCCATGCACTACTACACGAATGGCACTTTTAAGAAAAAAATTAAGACAAAAGAAATCTTTCGTCTTAAAAAGTCACTTTTTATTTTAGTTATTTTACATTAAAATTTAATATCAATTGAATTATCTCAATTAAGACAAAAATAGTTTGAGACAAAAATATTTTAAGACAAAACTTTATACTTAAGACAAAAATAGTTTGAGAAAAAAATAATTTAAGACAAAAAATTTATATTTAAGATAAAAATAGTTTGAGACAAAAATATTTTAAGACAAAAACAATTTAAAACAAAAATATTTTAAGACAAAACTTTATATTTAAGACAAAAATATCTTAAGACAAAAATATCTTAAGACAAAACTTTATATTTAAGACAATGGCAATTAAGACGAAACCCATTTAAGACAATTAACAATTAAGACAAAACCATATCGATTTAAGACAATATTATCTAATACCTACAAAATTGACTCTGATAGTGTGCCCTAAGTCCGCCAGGTTGCAGGCTACTATTGGCTCGTGCCTATACCGAGGTTGTTATTTCACTTACCATTCACATTATCTCATATAAATACAATGATTTGTTGGGCTCTTCATTTTGGTGGGGTATCCAACTCTGAAGAATGCGACGGTTTTTCCTAGCAAGATTTCCTGGACATCAATTCCTCTTTTGTCCCTTCGATCTTTGCTAATATGATTAGAGTCAACTTGTTTGTCGTTGCATTCGACACTACTACATGGAGGGGGATTCTTAGACAATTTTTTAAGACAATAAATATTTTGTCTTAAAATTTTCGATACGAGGCACTAGTAAAAAAGGTAAAGGTAAAGGATTAGGGGTCTGTCTTTACATTGTTGATGGGTTCTTCAGGAAGCAGAGAGATGAAGGTCGACAACAACTGATGGTATTTAGGGAAATGGAGGCTGATAACGGAGGTGCTTGGTGAGAGGAGTGATGGAGGCACTTTCGCTGAACGTGGATGGGAAGTAACATAGTTGGAGTACTTTTCAGTCTCTCCATCGATTGTGTTTATTTTGTTTTTTTTTTACTGTTTCATTTATTTTAAGTCATGCGTGCCCCAAGTCGGGAGTCTAGCCTTTTGGGACATCTCCTGTACATACAACTATACACGTGGATTTGAATGTTTTGGTATCCCCATCGGCTATAGTACCTGATTGTGTTAATCCACGGAAAATGTTTTTCCATCTTGCGCGGAAAAATAAGGTAGTTAAGGTTGATCCGATTATCAGAAACTCATTTCTGGTTTAGATGTTTTTTAGGACCGAGTGGTAGGATTACAATAACGGACTTTGGTGGGTAAGTGGTTTTATCTACGAATGGATGGATCTCAAATGGCATCTTGGGCTAAAGAACATTGTTACCCTATTCTTAAGTACTCTCCTCCTTTCAAAAGTTTATATAATCAATGTTTCTTCTTTCACTTTATTAATGATGATGATGTTGCGAAGATTTTGGGATCATATTGGGTTCATGGTCATGGTTTCCTCTCTTTACATCACTAGCATGTGGGCTTTGATCCATACCTGGAATTTCCACGAAAGAAATTTGTTTCGAGCTAAAATGCCAGTTTTACCCCTTGTATTCTTGTCACATTAATCACTAATGATGATGACAATTCCATTGGTAAATTTTCTTTCCTAGAGGAAGCAATCTTGTTAGAGAGAGATAAGTGTATCGCATGAATTTTGGTGGAGGTGGACTTCGTTGCTAGCCTTCATGAAGAGGTGAAGCTCAATTGGGGTGGCTTCTCTACTAGGCATCAAATTGACTATTGGGCAATTCCTTTTCGCTGCCTAGGTTGTCATAATATTGGACATCTTATTGCTAAGTGCATGCATGGATTTGGAAATCAGCGACATGGAATATCAGAGACTGTCTACGATGGGAGTCGTCCATTGACATTTGTACACTCTCCAGTAGATCAGGAGATTTGTCAGCACTCTCTCTCGGGTAATATTAAAATCACACCACCTATGACATGTACTGAGCAACATATTCATAGATTTGGTATCAGGTGTTGTGTCTCTTAGTAATTATACTTTTTGTCCTTTACGTATTGTTTCTCCACATATTCAGCTACCATATTCTGATTGTATTAAACATTCTTCATTGTTATCTATATTGTAAATTTATCTTTATTTAGACAATTTAGAATCTACCCACACTCTATCTTTTGATGTGAATGGGACAACCTCCACTATTGATGACTCATTGACTGATAGCCCTAGCCCTTCTCACATTCAATTTGGGAATTTTTTTACATATCTTTCTTTTACTAATTCGATGGGGAGTGACATCGAGTTTCTCCACCTTCACCCTGATATCCATCTAGAGACCCTATTGATTCATTCATCCTCCTCTCCTAAGATCTCTATCAGTCCCAATTCTCATGGTAATGCGACCATTAAGAAGGAACAATGTTCAAAACCTTTGAATCATTCGAATGGGATTGATATTGATCTTCACAATCTTTCTGCAACAATTGGTCATGGTACATTATCTTTTGTTTCTTCTTTCTCTCCTTTTCAGACCCTTAGAGAATATTTTCCTAATTATGAGGACTTACCATGATTACCATGTCCTTAAACATTAGGGGCTTGGGGAATTCCCAAAAAATCCTCATACTCCAACACTTGACTGAGGTTATTCACCCTCTATTATCCTTTTACAAGAGACAATGATGATTAGAGATAAAATTTGTCCCATTCTCCTCTACATATGTCTCGGGTGGCAGGTATGTGTTGTGGATGCTTTCGGTTTATCTGGTGGTCTTGTAGCTTTTTTGGATCCTAAGGTCATGAATTTTCTTTCCTATAAATCCTTTGCAGGTACCCTTTTATCTGGTTTCATCAGGGGCTTGAAGGACAGAGCGCCATATTGTTCTAGAAGGTACTTCTAGGATAAATTGGAATCCTACAGCCTGTTAATGATGGGATACCTTATTTTTGCGGGGGATTTGAGCCTCACCATTGAACATAATGAGGTTTGGGGAGATCATTGTAGACTAGAACCATTGGAAGGGTACTTCAACTATCATTTTTGGCAAGAACCACTTGGTGGATATTTTTTCGGCTCCCTTTATTTTGACTCGGAGAAATAGTTCAGTTGGGTCCATAGGCATCGCTAAGATACTTCATTTTTTCATTCTTCACAAAAAATTGGTGGAGTGATTAGGGTTTGTGAAATCTTGGGTTATTCCATCCCATATTTCAGAGTATTTCCCTATCATACTCGAGTGACAAGCAGATGGGGATTGGGGTGGTCTTGTGTTCAAATTGAATCACCACTGCATAAAATTTCCGGAATATGATTCATTAGTGCATACTTTTTGGCACTAGGATCAGACCCCTTGATCACATCTTCTTTGGAAATTATGGGGATTAAGTTGAGGGCTCTTAAAAAGTCTGTCAATAACTAGATTCAAACTAAAAAGAGGAAGCATATTGATGAAATTTTGGCTATTGGTAAAAACCTTGGTATATTAGATGATCCGTCACATGCATATTATTTCTCAGTGGTGCATCAATTACTAGCTATGGATTTAGAAAAGAGGAAGAATGATATTTTGCAATTAGGGGAGGAGGAGTGGAGACTGAAAATTCGTGCTCTCTGGGTATCAAGAGGAAACAATTAGAATAAAAAATTCTTTCATAATTATGCAATGAAGCACTCTAGGAAGAAATCCATCTAGGAAATTTAGGATATTAATGGTAATTTCTTATCTACTCTTCCTGACATCGAGGCTAAGGCATTGAGATATTTTTTCAATCAATATAGGGCTAGAGAGGAGGTGGATATTGTGCAATAGATGGGGGTCGTTGAGTCATATCTGACTATGTTCAATGCCGACACAGATACTATATTATTTTAACCCATTACAATGTAATAATTACAGGCTACAATGAAATCCTTTAAACTTGATAAAAGCCATCGGCTTGATGGCTATCCCATTGAATTATTTTTACACTTCTAGGATGTTATGGGCACTGATATATTAGAGGTTGCATAAGAATCTCGAAAGATTGGTTATATCCTTGGTCCTATTAATTCTACGTTCATTACATTGATTCCTAAGGTTTCACATGCATCAACTTTTTCTAATTACAGGCATAGGCTGAAACCTACATCGTCAGATGGTATCGCCCAGGAACAATTTGGGTTTCTTCATTAAAGACAAATTCAAGATGTGATTTATATTGCACATGAGACTATACATAGTATCAAATATAATAATCTCGAGGCGATTATTATGAAGTGGGACCTACAAAAAGATTTTGATTGTGTATACTGGACCTTTCTTTGGTTAGTCCTACACAAAATTGGCATTTCATTTCAAGTTTCAAAATGTATCATGGCCTTTGTATCTAATGCAAACCATTAGGGAAATTTCGAGGTCTAAAATGGGCCTCCTAAGGAAATTATAAAATAATAGTGGAAATAATAAAATAATATTAGATTACATGATCAAATTTTAGAGGGAAAAAAATATATATATATTTTTTCAACTCGTATTTTCAACTTATCTCCCAATGGGTTTACTGAAATTTCAAGTGGCAACGCTCATTGTATGAAAAATTTGATTCCTCATCCAAGGAGTACCCATGTTGCATACTTTTGGTGGACCCTACTACACAAAAAATGAGAAATAAATGAAAAACATGATTGCAATCACATATTTTCATGTATTTCTCATTTTTCATGTAGAAGGGTCCATTGAAAGAATACAACATTAGTACTCTTTGGATGAGGAATTAAATTTTGCATCCAACGAGTACTCCCGATCGAAATTTGAGTAAAACCTTAAGGACTTAAGCTGAAAATACGAGTTGAAAAAGTAGTTTTATTATTTTATTATTTTATAATCCTTTTACTTTTTTACTCCAAAAATGGTGAATCATCCCCCATGGTTGACATCATCATCTTATAAAGTTTATTTTGGTTGTACATTTTTCTTAGGAGGCCCATTTTAGACCTCAAAATTTCCCTAATGTTTATCGTATTGGTTAATGGACTTCCTACGAAATTATTTTCTTCCTCTTGGGGTCTTCGAAAAGGATGTGCCTTATCACCTCTTCTTTTCATTCTTGTTATTGAGGGGCTTAGCATATTTCTCTTGTAGGAACATATGGACGGGTCACTGACATGTATCTTTATCACTATATAAGTCAAGGATACTCATCTTATTATTTTCAATGATGTGTTACTATTTGGTAGATTATCGTATTATTAACCTCTTTGGAACGTTCTTGGACTTATTATAAATAATACTAAATCACATATCATTTATGCTTACCCAGATTTTTGGTGTTATCTGCACTGAATTGGATGCGGGTTTTAAATATCTTGGATTTATGCTCAAACTTAGTTGTTATGGAATTAAGGACTAGAGTTGGCTTAGAGATAAATTCCACTGTAAACTTTTATCATGGGAAGACAAGTGGCTCTCCCTAGGAGGAAGGCTTACTCTATTTTGAGCAGTCCTTTTGAGCATCTTTGTAGATTGACTTCATCTTTTCGCTTTGCCTAATAATATCATTAAAAGGATATGCTCCATTATCTCCAACTTTATTGGGATGGTAACTATGATAAGCACAAATATCATTTGGCCAACAAGGTGATTTTGACTCAGAGGAAAGAGGAAGGAGGATGGGGCGTCCTTGATCTCGAACGTATGAGTTGGGAATTACGTATGAAAAGTTTTTGGCAAGTTCTAAATGAAGATGGTCTCTAGAATAACATCATCAAATATCAATACCTCCAAAATAAATTGACTACATTGTGCATAAAGGTTGGCACACACATCCCACGTGACATATCCTATATTTGGAGTAGCTTTATGAAGGTTCGCCAATGGCTTATGAGCAATATCGTTCAAGAAAAAACTGCAACACACCCCTTTTTATTTTTAATAATATTATTATTATTGAATCTTATCTAGATCAGCCTATGGTGTCATTTAAGTCATATATTTAGCATTATTTTTTGTTTAATTCTTTCTTGTACTTTTTATTTCTATTTCTTGTGGACATATCTATATGGAGAATTTCATTGTGCATCAAGCACTCTTTTTATAGCTTCACAAATCCCCTACTATTCCAAAGCAAAATATATTAAAAGATTTATTGATAGCCAAAATGGAATTCTAAGTTAGGTTATCAAGTCCTAGCCAAGTAAGAAGAGGAGGTTACTATCATAGCTACTACATGATAGTAATGTGGCCAAGCACAAGGGAATTATATGTAGTGAAATCAAATCAAAATAGATAGATAACATGTAGGAGGTTCACTCATGCTATTGATCCTAGAAAGGGAATGTTACAGTACTTACCTGGGTTTTGTTTCTTTTTCTCTAGTATTCTAGCATAATTAAATTGAACTATGGAATATATGCAAAGGGTGGATATACTTAGCTATACATAATATCATTCACCTCACTCGGTTTCCCATTCCATTTGTGAACAAAAGTTTGAGATATAGGAAATATATATCTCTCTATATATATATTATATATATATATATATATATATATATATATATATATATATATATATATATATATATATAATATATATATATATATATATATATATATATATATATTATATATATATATATATATTATATATATATATATATATATATATAGATATAGATATACTGGGAGTTTGTGTGTCTTATTTATCAGTAAGGTGCCCTTAATAGACTAAACACGTGCAATCATTCTTAAAATCTTGAAGTGAATTATGGCTTCTTATGTGACTAAACACACACAATTTCTTTTAAAACTTCAAATGAATTTGGGCTTCTTAATTACATTTTTGTTCATGCTTTGAATCAGAATTTTGTAGTCATTCCTACCTTCAGATATACAAAGACAATTTTTAGTAATTGTGATTCTCCTCCATCTTATGCATGTGCTTAAATATGATATGTGTGTTTGGGGGAGTGATAAACCATTTGTAGTGCTAAGCATAACTAAAATGATCACTCCATTGATTGATATGTTATCCTTGGAGTTCACAGAGTCTGTGTCATTTGGATGGAAATATGTTTACTATTTTGTAACCTAAGGGGTTTTTCTTACATATATAAAGTGTGGTCAAGATGGTGGAAACATCAACGAATGTTGCTCTACATTTTCTATGTAATCTTGTGCTCCTCGTTCCAACTTTAACATCATTCAAGTACCTTAAGGTTCCCACTAAATGTTGCTTTACACTATTAATAATTTTGACTTGGATAATTGTGGCTTCGACTCTAACGTCTCTCATTCATTTTTTAGCATCCCCTATTTTTTTGGTTCGGAATTGTTGATACTATCATGCCCTGTCACAAGTCTAAACAAACCTCTAGCTTAATGATATTCTGTCTCACTCAAAACGTAGAATTATGAAGTCAATACAAATCAGCAGAACTATTCATAGTAGCAATCTGGTTTTGTCCTTCATCATTCTGGAAACACCGCTGCAATCTATTCCTTCAAGTGTATATCATATATTCAGGTGGTTAAGCAAGAATAGATGTATAGTGTATGAGCAAACTACTTCATTATCTTGATACCCTGCATGTTATTAGCATTTGGAGTATCGTGCCAAGTGGCCAAGTATGCACCCTTTAGTATTCAATCTTCTTGTAATCCATATTCTATGTTGTACATAAATATATGTAGCTAGTGGTTCATGGGGGTCAAAATATTGCAGTATATTAAGAGTGTTCATAACCAATATTTCAGGCGTGTATATCCTCTAATACCAGCTAATCAAAGTTAGGTTAATCGTAGTGCAAAATAGTAGCCAAACTAACTAACAGATTTGGGTTAGGGGTCCTTATGCATACCTTGTAGAAGTTGATTGTATGTAACTTATATGAATGGAACATTGTGGTTTATGCATTTTTGCCTCTCATCAGATTTGGGTTAGGGGTCTTTATGCATACCCTGTAGACGTTGATTGTGTGTGAGTTATATGAATGAAATGTTGTGGTTTATGCAGTTTTGCCTCTCCTCAGTTTGTTTCGAAATAACTATGTTCCATATATAAGAGGTACTCCTCAACGATTTGGAGAAGTAGTTGAAACTCACCATCTGCAGATTATAGTTGAACCCTTAAAACATGGCATAAGTTCCTTGTTTTATTAATAATATATTTTTTGAACGAGGTGGCATGCTTCAGTTTTCTAGTCACACAAACTTCACATTCTATACATTTTTTTTTCAAATCAATAGTTATGACATGCCATGATAAATCATGAATTCATCGTGACAAACTCTACTCTGGCATTTTGGATATATATATATATATTTCTGAGTAGATGTACATGGGAATTGTCAGTATCAAAGGATTTTGTAGTCTTTCACACAAGCCTTGTTTCCTCATTTCATTGTAAACATTATTTTCCTCGACCATCTTATTAATATCACTACTACGCATAAGGTGCTTTTAAGATGTTTATTTAAGTCTATTTATTTTTTAATTATTATAAATTAAAAATGGCTTGCCGCTACGAATTTCTCCTCTCTTTACATGAAGGTTATAGAATTTATATTCTTTCTCCTGGCTCACCACTTCGAATTTCTCCATCCTTCACATGTGTTTATATAATTTCTCTTCTTTCCCATTAGAGTTGTCACAACTTGGATTGGTACAAGGCTTATATGATTTATTTCTTTCTCGTGAGATTTATCAGGGCATGGATTGGTAAGAGGACAAGAACAAGGCTACCCATGGCCAGGGTCAAACCATGGTTGTTGGTGCACTTCTTAGATACCTGCATTGATAAGTGACAGAAATTAATGAGGAAGGGTTGTGAGATGTATTTTCGAGAGGAACTGATGGCTAATCCAAGAGGTACTACTCTATATCCCTGTTTGTAGCAATCAGTAAGTGTAGATATGGATTCATTTGGACTAATTTTGATTTTGATTATTTTTTACTCAAGCCACCTCCTTTTTTATGTAGAAGGTGCTTCCTTCCATCAACGACATTCCTTTCAACTAAGACCCTCATGGGGGGCCACCGCTAGGGAACACCCTCCAGGAAAGGGGAGGTGAGGAGGAGGAAGCTCCACCATTGCCCAATCTTTGTTTAAGTAATGTGTCTAGTGAGACCAAAGAACTTATACTCACCCAAAATTTCCTTAAGTTCGTCAAGATCGACAGTATAATTGTGTACCTACAACAGAACTATGCATTTGTGTATTTCATGCACATTGATCATGACAAAGCGACCAAGGAGCATCTACAAGGCTTGGACATGGGAATCAATCCTCTCATAATCGAATTTTCCCAGGTGGTAAGGATTTTTCATTTCATTACTCTTTGCCTGTTCCTCTAGTGGAGGTGGTTTTTCTGTTAATTTTCCATAAACACTTAACTTAAAATTTTCTTTAAACTCTTAATTATCCAAAGATATTTAATCTAAACACTCTATTTCTCAGGGGATTTTTTCAAATTCATTTGAACCTTTGTCTATTAGAAGTATATGGGTTAAACTCTTTCAATTTATTGTTTGGATAAGAAATTATGCTAGTTTTCGGGGCTTCATTGTCAGGCTCTGGGTGTTTGTCGTAGATACTAAGTTAGATGTGCGCAACTTGATTAATAATCTCCTTGCATTTTCTGTAAATATGTGTTTTTCCTCTGAAATGTGATATTTTCACACTTTATACTAAGGGTTTTTTTAGCATCATCGAATCCTTTTGTAAGTTAGGTGGTGTATAAATCTGGATGATTTGATTTACTGAATTCTAACAAGGGTGGCTTGAAAATGTGAGTTTTGATATTTGCATAGGCATTGTCAAGCTTGAACAACCACTGATAAATTTTGGTGTAATACATCTTTTTTCGCAAGCTTCAAGCATAAGTAGATTAATCATAAATGTTGCAATCAATCTTGGTGTAACAGAGTCTTTTCTAAAATGTTGTAAGGCTTGAATAGTTTAGTCACTTGTTGTTAGATTCTAATGTAACAAAGTTCAAAAATCTAATGAAATTGGCCTGGTTCAGGGTTTTTTGAGGCTTTGGATCGATTCAGTGACATCCAAACCCATTTGGATAATAACCCACACACAAGTGAAAACAAATCCCCTTATTCGTGGATAAGCTCATAAAATTTTGTGTCTAAACCCTAACTAAGTGTTGATAATATATTTTCGCCCTTGATTGTTGTTCAGACTTGACCTCTTATTTTATCCCAAACTCAAAAGAGCAATTTTTTTTTGGTGAAGAAGGTCGTGCTACTAGCATGTGAAATCATGGTTATAGGACTACCTGAATTTCCAAAAGAAGCAGAATCCTTAGTTGGGATGATTTCACAAACCAAAATCTTGAGATATGCCATAATTAAGGAAAAAATTTATCAAAGTTAATTAGGATAACATTGATTTAACCTAGATTCAACATCATCACTTAAAAATACCATAAATATAGGCAGCCAATAGTTCTTAGTGCAAGGATAGGATAAAAAATAGTGATCAACAGGATGATTAGAGAATATCAGATAAATATTAGGGCCCAGGTTACACCATCTAATTCGATTGAAATGAATGTTAGCTACTTTCCTTCAAAAAGTGTAGCTTTAGCAAAGCATATTTTCTCCCAATCCAACTCAGCTTGGTCCCTAGATTAACAAATGAATGTTTTGATTCCAATAACGCAGTTTTGAGTAGACCCTCGGCAACAACCAGACTCTTGTGCATATTGATTATCCTCTTTTCAAGCAATGAGCTTCTAATATTATATCATTCATCTTACAATCTCTATGCATATCATAATGTGTATCTTCTAAAACTGAACTTGAGATTTAACATGAAGAGCCCTATCATGGATATAATCTCTTTCTTTTTGGAGTTCGTAGCTAGACTTGTGCCTCAAGTAAATTTCACAACGAAAACAATGCATCTCCAAATCAAATCTTAGGTTGCAGTTAGACCTAGAGTATATTAGGTTGCACAGTGACCAAATCAGTCAATGGCGAAGCTCAAGTCGCCTTATCTTTGATTGTTCATGTCTATAATAAACCAATTCATGCTAGATAAGCTTTTGGTTATGTTTTATTTTGCGAAGCTTCTTATTCAGCAAAATATATTTCTTGGATTCTAATGGGCCATGCACAAGGTTCTTACCTTTTGAATTTCACAGAAAAATCTACCAAGTCTGAGGAAACCCAACGCTCGATGGCACCATAGAGGTTTTCTTCCCCTAGCGTTGATAGTTTTTATTTTAGAATATTAAAATTTGTCATCTATTGAATGAATTGAGAAGAATGGTGTAGGGCTCATAAGATTGATATTTTTGTGTTTCTTTGTAAAGTTCCAATCTGAGAAATTATGGAATATTTATCTATTTATTCAGGGTTTGTGTTTTTCATGCAATAGTTTTAGCATGAGCTCTCAAATGACCCTTGGCACCTAGGATCCATGCTTATATCTTCTACTATTGATAAATTTACACTATGTAGTGCCTCAACCGAGTTAAATTCAGTTATTCACACTAGCCTCATTGTATTTGTAAGAAAAGCCCTTTGTTATGAAGGATTTTCCATTTTTTTTGGCTACTTTCGAAAAATCCAAGGAGCTCATTGTTCACTTGTGCTTCAACTGAGTTACATGTCATTACGTAGGCTCGATTTTTTGTATTTTGAGAATAATCCCTTTGTTTCAAAGATTTTTCCATTTCTTAGACCAATACCATAACTCATTACCTGAGGACAATACCTTTATTCATTAGGATCCAAGCCCATAACCATTCTGGTGTGTGCTCAATATCCCTGAACCGTCCAATGCTAGCTTTCACTAATATAATATTTTGGTTTATGAATGAAATGTGGTATGTATTGAGCGGGTACACCTCTATTCTCTGGTTGGTAACTTGGAATGGTTGTAGGAAGGAGTAGTGGGAAGGGGTAAACCTCACTTCGGGGGCTACATTTCCTTGCTAGGCCTAGTTTCTTGGGGTGTTTAAGGTGACCTAGGTATGTGATAAGATGTTTCCAAAGCTCCCAAGGTCACATTGGGTTGTTTCAAAGATTTTTCCATTGCTTGGTTGTTTCCAAAGAGTATTGAATTCCTTTTCAATCCAAAGAAAGTTGGAGACTCCCCTGAGGAGATAGCTACTTTTCCAAAATTGCATTTGGTTTGGACAAAACCTTGCTTGTTGACTGTTTAGGGGAAATAGATGATTTTTTCTAATGTTCTTGCATGCATATGTTGACTCCTTTAATTTTGAAGGGATGGAATTCAATGAGGCAATAAGTGCCTTCTTACAATGCTTTAGATTTCCTGGAAAACCATAGAAATTTGATCGCATCACAGAAAAATTTATATAGTGCTATTGTAAGTGCAACCTAAAGGTTTTCACTAGTGCAAACATAGCTTATGTGCTTGCATACTCTGTGATCATGTTCAATAGTGATGCACATATTCCAATGGTGAAGAATAAGGTATGCCTTTTTCATCTATGCAATTAGTTCGAAGTTCTCATGGATTATCATATTTCAAATTATTTTGGGATCATCCATTGTCCAATTTCCTTTTTCCTAACTTGCAGTGTTATTGTATATGTCAAAGGCAGATTTTATAGGGAATAACTGAGGTATAGATGATGGATAATTTGATGCCACATAATAAACTTCCCATAAATGCAAACATATTCTTAGATCTAGATAGTATACTAAATATTGTAATTTATAATGGGGGGAGAAAAAGCTCTCGAAACGAGTGATGATCTTATTCGTCACAGGCATGAGTAGTTTAAGGAAAAAGCTCGCAAGACTGAGTAAGTGAATTTAAAAATGTCATGATGCAATGATCTATTGTAGATTGAGTTCTTATGAATAAAATGTAACAAAATCTTGTTGTGGGAGTTGCAGGTTTGTGTATTATGCTGCTACAGATGTGGTAATCTTAAGATTCATGGTGGAGGTTTGTTGGTTTCCAATGCTAGCAGCATTCAATGCTCCTCTTGACCAAAGTGATGATGAGGTGGTTATCTATAAGTGCCTTGAAGGTTTCCATAATGCAATTCATGTTACCTATGTCATGTGTATGCAAGCACAACGAGATTTTTTGGTGACTTATTTGGCAAAGTTCACATCTTGGCACTATTGCTGACATCCAGAAAAAAAAATTTATTGATGCAATCAAGCTTAATAGTACTCCTCTACTTATATCTCCTCATATTTGGAAATGGTGACTTTTAGTTTAGAAAGAAGTTTGGAATGGAGAGAAAGGGATGAATATGATCTTCAGGTGTTTAGGGAAATTCATCCATGACATGGAAAAAAATATTTGTGGCTCATTCATTCATGCAAGGTAGTCAACTTCTAAAATGACTTGAGTGTAGATGGGATAAAATGAAGCATACAAATATTCATATAATTTGTTGACAAGCATTGTTGGTTTATAGATGCAAATGTATGGATTTGGCTTCACTAACTATCTTACAAATTAAGTATGATTTGTTGGTTTATAGATGCAAATGTATGGATTTGGCTTGACAATCTGTCTTACAAAATAACTATACTTTCCAGAATCATTGTGCACCTCTTGTTTCGACTAGTGCGTATACAATAATATTTTCTCACTCTGTTGATGTGAATTATAAGCCAAGGACTTTAGCGAATTAATTGACTATATTGATAAGAAATTTAGAGACATGTGGAGAACATGTTGGCCTGATCCTAGAGGCCACCGAGCAGATCAAGCTAAAATATTTTTATCATAAGTTTAAGAATTAATTAGTGGTTCCTTCCCTTAGGAGTCTGTTTCATGGTGTTCACTACATATTCATGTCACCCAGAAAGTTCACATCCATATTCTTCTATGAGATTACTAGCGAATTTGGAAACATCAACTCCATTGTCTGATGTACACATGGTGAAGGCCTAGTTGGATAGTCTACAAACCACTATGGAATTGGCCTTCCTGTAGATGTTATACTGAAGATTACATTTTTCAACGAAAGGATATAGTGAAGGTGTTTCTTATATATCACATGAAAGAAATCATTCGCATAGTTTAGAAGCATGGAGGAGTCTTAACCAACATCGATATACTACACTACAATGATTGTGATCTTTATCCTTGCTTTTTAATAATGAATGCCTAAACAACAAGAACTGACTCTATAACACATAATGATAATGGAAAGAAAGATGAAAAATAGGTATTGAATAATCTAAGTGTGATAATGACATGTTCTATTATAAATTGCCCAAAAATCCAAAGTTGCATTATTTTTTGTTGCAAGAAAAATTTCAATATAGGGGGAAATTACATTAAATATATTATTTAGTATTTACTATAGTTGGGCTACCTATAATAGCATGTGTTATGTATCCATCAGAGGACATGCATGAATATATATATATATAAATTAAGTCAGTGGAAAATCAAATGATTATCATAGTAGGGTCATGACGGTCATGATATTCCCTTCAACAAAGCCAAGGTTTGACCAACTGGTCCAAAAAAATCAAAAGTTGTCTTTTGAGTCCTGAGCCCTACCTGCCACTAACATTGTTGTTGTATTTTATATCTTCCCTTTTCAAGAAATATCAACAGATACAAATGGGAGTTTTCCATTGCTCAACCTTTTATCTTTTCATTTCCAGTATGATTGGTCTTATCATAAGGGTCAATCAGTTCTGAACACCATCATGTCAGAAGGTCACCTGTCATTTCCCATTATTAGGTAGTTATAAATGGGACAAATGTTAGTTTTAAATAACATGCAATCATTTGTATGCATAGAAATTTAATCAAATTGTTTGAACATACAAAAACAAATTCTCTCTAAGTCATGTTATATAACTGGACAACCAATCTCTCACCTCAGAATTATAATAAAAAAATGTTCAGAATTGGATAGTGTTGAAAGTGTGTAAGCTCATGGTTGAGTATTTTTCTATGCCCTATCATCCACACTAAGCACATATAGGGAAACCCACTACTCAGACATAGAGGACACCTGATTTAGCATTCATTGCATCTTTATAAATTTTGGTAAAGACACCAGTAAGATCACTAATATAAATATGGTAAGTTTTCAAAGATTCTATGCATGCTTCTTCACTCAAAATAGATAGAGAGATTTCATAACAGTTTACTACCTCTCTAATTTCCATGATAACATGTTACTGTCTCCCAACAACTATAGCAATAGTCACAAGCTAACCTTGCAACTTTCATAAAACCATAAAAATATCTCCACACATGTGAGTTAAAGTGACAAAAGGAGGACATCATGCTAGTAGGTTTCCCTTCTAGGGATTGTGTTGATCTCCTTTGGTGTTGTGATAGGTGCAGAGGGTTTCCCAAGTAGTGCCCTTCTTAAAGCCATGGTCCATTAAGAGAGGTCCTGTTATGAAACCAACTCAAAAAAAGATAGAATGGATAGATCAACGCCTTAGAATTCAGCCTCTTCGAGGGGGCAACCTCCTTTACATTACATAAATGAAAAATTCTTAGATGATTCAAATGA
>APFE030026594.1:32739-79715 GCA_000404065.3 Pinus taeda
AAAAATATTAATAAGGGATACAATACAATGTAATGGGTCAATCACTAGTATTATAGGGACCTAACAGGTCCCACTAGACTAGGGTTGAAAATTAACTCTCCATTCAAGGTGATGGAACAAGACTATAGTAAAAATCCTTCCTTCTTCCAAGTTACACCATAACCCATGCCAAATGCCCAAAATACAAAGAAGCATAAGCACCTAAATGAAAAATGAATAAAGTATATTTTGGGTTGGATTTCCCACCTTCCAAGATGTGATCTTGGAAAATGTGCAAGGAGACATATGATTGATGCATGTGAAAGAGATATGAATGGAACATCACATCAAATATTGATGGTTGTCAGGGGTTGTTGGTTGTTGGATGGAAGAGATGAATAGGAGGAAAATTTTCTCTTAGGGGTCACCCACTTTTGGTGGGTAACATCTGGCTCTGATTGGAACATGAACTCATTAGAGAGCAGATGATCCATGTACTTGAACGAGGAGTTCATGAAAACTCCAACAATCTCCTAGGACCACATACATGTAACCTGCACATTACTTTATAATACAATTATTTTGGATCATGTGCATTGGTCGTAGGGTATTGCCCATGTTTTTCATGAAAATAGTAATCCATAAAGAAAGTAAATATAATCTAAGATGCATGTTCTAATATACATGCATACTAATCTAGCATGATAACATAATATGAAGATATTAGGTATGCAAAAATAATATGCAAGGCACCTACACTACCAGGGATACCATGTGGATGTCAAATATAGTGATATAACCAATGTAACCATTATATCATTAGATCAATGAAATAACCCTTCCACTAATGAATGACTATGATATAGGGAAATGAAATACCACATCTACATTTGCAAGATTCTTACAATGAGGTACAAGGGTATAAGGTGGGAAAATAAGACAACCATGCATCAAAGAAAGGCATCAAGGAAAGGGAAAATATAATTGAAGAAAGAGAGGAGGGAAAATGGGAGCCATACCCACACCACTAGATCATGCCTTCCATCTTGACTATAGAGAATTAAAAGATCAAAGCCCAAACATTTCTTCTTAGAGTCTTCCTTAAGCATGCGATTCTTCTCAATACCTATCGAGACATGTTGGGATGGGCATAAGAAAGGAGATGATTGGCATGGAAAGTCACAACATCTGGGTTTTTCATTACAAGGACCATATTGAGAAAGGGAAATCAATATATGTTGATTATCCTCATGAGTCATACATTGGGGAATGATAGCAAGATGGTGTAAGGATGCTCCAAACACATCCTCCTGATCATAATGAATGGTAAATTCTTAAAGAATTTTTTATTATTTATTTTATATATCTATATATATATATATATATATATATATAATATATATATATATATATATATATATATATATATATATTTATTATTTATTTATTTATTATTTTATTTATTTATTTTATTTATTTGTTTTATTTTTTTAATTTATTTATTTTATTAATATATATATATATATATTTTAGGATGTTGGAGAGTGGTTCCAACCTCATTTTCATATGGAAAAAGTACAATTTTATATTCCATTAAAAATCCAATAGACTTAATAGTTTTTGGGATTTCAAGATTGGGGTGGTTGCAATGTTTATGTCATGTATGAGGGTATGGAACTAGCATTTAATCATGACCCTAGTAAAAGTGTACCCATCACTTAAAAAAAAACTGGATTTGACATGATTTTTTTGTCTTATTTTAATGCATAGAGTGTAATATTGATGATTTCGATGATATGTAGGTATTTGTTGTAGCATGTTTTTGTTGGGCCTTGGGTCTTAGCACTTGATCAATTATTTATGAATTTTTATCTGTATTCTAAATATTTTCAAAGTTCTATATATATTTCCCTATTTCCTGATTTTTTTGGGGTTATGTTTCCTGTATGTTTTTGTTTTGGATGTATCCATTTATGTTTCACTATACCATGCAACTTAGACAACAATACTTGTCCCAAAGTAAACTAGCGTTGTGCCTAACTCCATCAACCATTAATGCGCCACTCACATCTAATGGAAAATATTTGTTGCTCCCAGGAATGGACATACTATCATTCTCATGCTATGAGGAAGGATAATTAACTATTGAACAAACAAGGTAAAAATATGTAACACTAACTCTTTGTGAGAAGGCGTTCTCCACTAAGCCTAGTCTCTCCCTCAACATCTCAATCTTCCCCTTTGATAGGGGCTTAGTCAAAATGTGTAAAACTTGCAAATTCAAGGGAACATACTCAAGAACCACTGCTCTCTTCTTAAACTTAGCTTCTAGGAAATGGTACCAAATGTCGATATGATTGGAGTGATCACGAAGTAATGGATTTGTAGTGAGTTGAGCAACTTTGATTGTCACAATACTTAAAACGATCGGCTCCAACACATGAATCTCACTATTGTGTGCTTGCAACTGATCTAGCAAATCATACTTGGGACCCCAATTTGAAACAAAACCTTGAAGTTCTCTTGCTAGCACTAGCATCACCTTGCTATTTTGAATCCACAAAGTTATGCAACATTAATTTTCCTTGAACTGGCTCAATTTCTTTATTACAAATAAAAAATAAAATATGAGGTTTGTTATTTTACCAAATACCAAAGGCAACCTCTCTTTTTGAGAATATTCATCCAATGAATCTGGCATTGTATTTCCATCTTCTCTTTTTAGCCACATGCTTCATCTTATACAACCACCTGGGTTCAATCATTGTTTCCAGTTATTCCCTTTCATATCTTGTGGTTTTTCATGAGGAGGATGACTCACCTGAAGGGAAGTATTTGGATCTCCAACTTGATCCGGTGTCGTGTGCAATGTGTGGGTGTGCCATGCATGCTCTTTGTTCGCATTGGAACTTTTCTAATCTGAATATGATTTCCCTAAAATCTATGGAGACGCATTTGGAAAAAAAACTATTTATCCCTCCTCAACCTTCCCAAGATGCCCTTACGGCTTGGAGGACCAATCCTTCTCATCAAAATTCATGTTTCGACTCACTATTGTCCTGTTTTTCTAACATAATGTAGATCTTATAAACTTTGTAGGACTCATTATCATGGAAAATTTTAGGGGCTAATACTCGCAAGTGGGCTAATTTTTGATGGTTTTCCAAAACAAATATTCGCCAATTTCCATTGTTTTCTAAAATTGATTCGCCCAAATTTTATAGTATAAAATTATTTTACCTTAAAAATTGCCAAAGTTGTATACAAAATATATATATAATTGTTATAAATTTGATTTTTTTACAAAGATTATAACAACCATTTTATAATTTGCAATTTTGGGACTAGTAAGATTCACTGAGGTTTCTAAAATTTAAGATAAAATTTCATCCTTAAAATTTTCCCTGCTCATTATAGTCAACAATCCTTTTACCATGAGTTAATTCTTCAAGAGACAGTAATGCTCTATAATGGTGATTGGCTCTCGTTTGGGTTCATTTTCTTCTTGGAGCTCTAACTTGCTCCTATGTAAAATAGATGATAGTGAAAACTAATTTATTGATGGTATTATGTTGTTTTATTAATGGAATTGTGATGAACAACATATTTCTTGCAGCATTCAATTATTAAGGTGAAGAAATATATCCATCATAAAATGGAAATCAATCACAAATTAGAACAAAATCCTAAAATGCAAGTCCTCATATTTGGGATAGTCACCCTGAAACCTGAAACTCTGCACAAATAACTAAAATTCCATATATATATATATATATATATATATTATATATATATATATAATATATATATATATATATATATATATATATATATATATAATATATTATATATATATATTATATATAATATATAAAGTGTTACCATTTTCAAATATTGTCCTTTTACAAACAACTATGGATTACCTTTAGTAATATCATTAGGTACTCAGTCTCCTCTACCTTTAAATCCGTAAAATGGCCATTGAAAATTATGACAAGGAATTTAAATTATTCGACATCAAATTTATGGGTTCATTTTCTTCTTTGGAGCTCCAACTTGCTCCTATGTCTTGTGCAATGTGTGGGTGTGACATGCATGCTATGTGTTTGCATTGGGACTTTTCTAATCTGAATATGATTTTCCTCAAATATTTGGAGAATCATTTGGAACAACAAGCCAAAAAGAGATTTGGACAAACTTAATCCACGTTGCATCACCCAAATTATTGGGCTACTGCTGCAAGATGGATCATGCATCCTTTGTATCGTTCATCCTAGTCCAGCGATCGTTGCATGGTGAATCATGCATGTTTTATATCATTCATCCAAGTTTCAACAAGACTTAGAACTTCAAATTTAGTTTATTTATAAGTGAAAGTTTTATGACAGTTATTTCGGTAGTTAATAGGTGTTAATTTTTTTTAGCAAAATTATGTGTCATTTTGGTGCAAGGGGTTATTTTTGGACCATCAAATAAAAATCACTAATTTAAAATGATAGTTTTTTCACTATTTGTGTCCTATCAAACTATCTTGAATGTCTTCTTATTTGGTTATGCGTTTCAGTAAGAGGGAAAAGGGTTATCACTTTAAATTGGACTAAATCCAAAACTTTACCCACTAATTTTTACAAAAAGATATTATTTTTCTAATGTCTTAAATCATATTGACACAATTGATTTTGTTTAAAATTATGCAAATTCCTATGTAAAAGAGAAGATAGTGAAAATCACTTCATAAAAACTAATTAATATATTAGTTTTCTAATGTCTTAAATCATATTGGCACAATTGATTTTGTTTACAATTATGCAAATTCCTAAAAGAGAAGATAGTGCAAACTACTTCATAAAGAATGACTTTTTAATGGTATTTTATTGTTTATTAATGAAATTGCAATGAACAACAACTTTCTTATTACATGTTACCAACATTCAATTATTAAGGTGAGGAAAGATATCCATCATAAAATGGAAATCAATCACAAATTAGAACAAAATCCTAAAATGCAAGTCCTCATATTTGGGATAGTTACCATTTTCATATAATGTCCTTGTGCAAACAACTATGGATTACCTATAGAAATATCATTAGGTACCCAATCTCCTCTGCCTTTAAATATGTAGACTGACCATTAAAAATTATGACAAGGAATTTAAATTATTTGACATCAAATTTATGGGTTCATTTTCTTATTTGGAGCTCCAATTTGCACCTGTGCCTTGTGCAATGTGTGGGTGTTCCATGCATGCTTTGTGTTTGCATTGGAACTTTGTTGATCTAAATTTTATTTCCTCAAACCTGTGAAGAATCATTTGGAAGAATAATTGTCTCTCCCTCCTCAACCTTCCCAAGATGCCCCTAATACATAAAGGACCAAGCCTTCTCATCAAATTTCATGTTTCGACTCACTATTGTCTTGTTGTTCTAACAGAATGTAGATATTATAAACTTTGAAGGAATCATTATAGCCAACAATCCTTTTACCATATGGTAATGCTTCAAGAGAGGTAATGCTCCATAATGGTGATTGGTTCTCTTGTGCCAAAGATAGCGAAGTATTTCATAGGAAAATATTGTTGAAAATGGATTTAGAGAATACATTTAAAGGCTAAAGAAATGTTAAACTTATGGCATTAGAGGCAGAGTTCAGGGGTAATGTCCCTCAGTTGGGTGGTTGGGGGTTTCATAGACATCCAGTGATGCACCCTAGGTGATGGTGTTAAAACCTAACCCTAACTCTAGGTGATGGTGTTAAAACCTAACCCTAACCCTAGGTGATGGTGTTGAGTGCACCCTCATGTATGGATAATGCTTCCTGAAATAGTGTGCTCAACTGGAGAAGACTAGGTCATTGCATGCATGCACTGAGCCTTTGAACTAAAGAAAAATAATGCGACCTTCTTGGGATTTGTGCCCTGCAACATGCACTTTTATCGTAGATAAGTGGCCCTTCTCTAAATCTAAAATAGGAAATTAACTAATTATGGTGCATGCATGCATGCTTCCGCCCCCTACAAACTTATATACATAAGAACGACACTCCTCCCAAAGAAAATTATTGTTATGCATAGATTCATTTGTTATCAATGTTGAAAACATATATCGAGGCATGGATCTACTGTTATAGATGTGCTATGAGGAAGGAGAATCAACTACTGAACAAACAAGGTAAAAATATAACACCTGGGATTTGAGATTCTAATAGTAACTAGTCCAGTTTTTGTTTGCCATCAACTTGGGAATAACATGAATTTAACTCATTGCAGGCAACTAGAAATTTGCAATTCTGCTCAATTTTAATTATTGATTACATGCTTATTTCCACAGCTTATCGAGTTTTGATTGTAAAGTCTGCAACTATTTCCTTGATACCATTTTAGCATTTTCCCCTTTACTATAAAGTGGTCCTTTACAAAGCAAGTTTCAAGTAAGTATTATTTCAAGAATTGCAAAGCTTCAGCTACCTTATGAATTCCTTAAGTTTCATTGTTGTATCTTGTTTAACATTGTCTTGGTATTCATTTGGATACATGCTTTAAGTTCAAGTGCTATTATGGTCCACAAAAGGAAATATTTTTCCTTACTATGGTTTATAGGAACTTGACTATACCTATTATTTAAAATGGGTCCATGAGTTGTGCTCATACCCTCCAACTTATTATATTTGCATCAAAACATTCATTGAAGGTTATGTAACTTTGTTGACTAGTCAGAGCTCACTAATGGCATCATTGAACATATTCATAAGTCAAAACAAGAAATAAAAAAGAAAATTATGAATGCCCAAGGCATTGTGTGCCTTGTTGCTCTCCATCATGTGCTTCATCTCGTTGAACCTTCTGATATGTTGTGAAGGTATTGATTTTGCTGGTTGGTTGAACCCCTGTTAATAATAATATTTACCATTTAAAGATTTGTTAATTTGGGGATATTGACATTTTTCTCGATATGTGTCTGCTTTGCTATGTTCTTGTTCTATCATATTTTGAATACTCTAATATGTGTATCTTACACTTGTTCATCTTTCTTGACCATGTTGGTGCTCGGAACACTGGTAAGAACTGTGAACACACTTTTTGAGTTAAGGAGAAAGAATTTTGAGGATGGATATTTCTATGATCTAGTATTTACTGTGTTAAAATGGGTATCCAGGTAATAGTGAGGCATCTCTGTGTATTAGATACTTCAAAGGTCTTGAACTTATTCTTGACCTTCAAGATTATGATTATTCTTTGGATATATGGAGCCTTGGTTGTAGGTTTTATGGAGATATCCGAAGGCGTCCATTATTTTATAGGGCTAGTGATTTGGTGGGATTGCAGTAAAGGTTGGTTGTATTGATGAGGGTTTCAGGCCTAGGAATCCCTTGGTGGGATATATGGTAAATCGTGAGGAAACCCTAGTTGGTTTTGTTGTGAGTCCCACATTCATGCTTGGAATATGGCATGGGGGTGATTGGTTGAATGAAATACTTGGTTCATCCCAATCTCTGGTCTGGTGGTTCATGGAAGTATTTGACTTGGTTGGATTATGAATTCATTAATAAGATCCCCTTCTCCTTTGGTATTTCATGTATAAATGTACTTATTCGTATGTGGTCTTATGATTGTTATATCCTTGTTATTTTTGTTGGTTATAAGTATGGCTTATGATAGGCTTTGGTTATGGCTCTCATCATGATTTGATTAGTACATGAGATGTGAATGAATATAGGACCTAATAGATGATAATGTAGCTATTGTGATAAGGCCTCAATCCTTCTTTATGAATCTCATATAATTATGAGACCCCTATGCACTGATCTATTATTATGACATGTAGATTTCATATTTGTGATATGTTTGACAAAATGTCTATAATGGCTAGTATGTTCCGGTCAAGTCCTTGTACCAATATTTGCATTAGTAGCTTTAATTCGTGTTTATTTAACATTTTTGGCAGCGTCATGAAGTTCTGGGTAGTGGCCTGAATCTTGAACCTGAAAAATTGGCACAAAATTCAAGGTGTTGGCACAGAACTGCCTAAAAAAGGCCACATTCACTAGCATGCCTTGTTGTGGGAGTGACTAGAGGGCCTTAGTCACATGCATGGCTTATCATGGGCGTGGTTGGGGGTCTAGCTCAACAAAATGACAAGTTGTCTTAGGGGTTAGGCACCTGGAAGGGTTAGTTGTCTCCTAAAGGGTCTTGAGTTCCTTAGTAAGGTCAGATTAGGTTTGTTTTGTCGGTTCCACTTCCTTAACTATACATGGGGAGTTGAATCACATCATAGTAAGCTCGTGTGACATGTTTACGCCAGTGGACTGATTAGCTTAGGTAAATGTGGGAGGAGGGTGTTACACCTGGTTGGTTTTCTCTCGGTTTATTCCATGAGATCCCACATTCATGCTTGAAATATGGAATGACATGGGGGTGATTGGATGAAAGAGATATTTAGTTCAACCCAATCTATGGTCGAGTCACGAGTGGTACATGGAAGCCCCTGACATGGTTGGAATTTTCATATGTTAATAAGAGTTATTTTCCTATTATGATTTATGAGCACTTGTACTAGTTATCATGTTAATATTATGGATGAGTTGCCATGGTTTCTATGCTAGTTATTTTCTTGCTATATCATAGATATATTATGTGATATATCTATGGCTCTTGACATGTTTTCGTAAATTATTGAATGGTTGATGAATGCATGGGATAACAACTGTTATTGCAGCTAGCTATAAAGCGCTTGCAACCTTCTTGGTGATTCTTAGATGAAATTCAAAACTGTATGATCAGATATGCATTCATGGCCTGTAGCTTCTATGTTTCTCATATGTTTGACAAAATGTCTAATGTGTTTTAGGCAGTACAGGTCAAGTTCCTAATTCAATTTTGAATGTTTATCTTTGTCTTTACCTGAAATATGATTTTGGAAAGTTACACGAAGTTTTGGGCAGTGGTATGGAGGCTATCTTGGAAAAGTGGCTCAGATCTTGGGATTGCATGCAATGAACTAAGGAATTTAGGCCATAACCGCATGGAAGCTAGCCTATGTTTGCAGTTAGAGGCCTATAACTACACCCTAGACTTGTTTTGCATGTGTTTTGGGTGTTAGATTATAGAAGAAAAGTTCTAACTCAGGGATTGATCACCTCGGGTGGTTCTTTAACTCCTGAGTAATTTGTAGTCCCTATAGGATGTTAGTAAGTGTTTAGTTTGTAGGCCCCACTTCATTAACTAGAAAATTGGACGTTTGGTCATGTCATAGTGACACTTGTCTTATGTTTACCATGGCGAGCTTTTGAATTAGGTAAATGTGGGAGGAGGCATTACATAATCTTACCTTTTAGTATTTTGATCCTTTTTTTTTTTATGGAGGAACTAGGAATTTGTATTGCTAATTTTCATCTTGTCTTGAGGGAAGTCAATCGCCTGTTGTCAAGAGAAGCAAATTATTTAGTTGAAGTCTAATATAATTGTATAAAAAGTTATTTGTGCATATTTTTCATAACCCTATGAGTGTGAGAGTATGTTCGATACCATATGATATACAAAGTCTATAATTTAATATGTGTGAGGATAATTCAAAGAGCAACAATTTTTTTTAGCAATTCTCAATGTCAAAAACTTTGCTTACCAGAGAACGGGTGTTGCTTTCCCTTATCTCCTTTTTTTCAATGGCTCTTTGTGACAAGTTTTTTTTTTAGGCCATTGTGGGACAATGGTTGTCAAATAGCAGTATCTGATTAAAAATGCTAAATTCAAACAAAAATCCATTCATTTCAGAAGTTCTGAACACTAAATATTCTAAGATAAGTATGTGTTAGATTGATTTTAGAAACAATATTTGGAATGAAAGTGATGTAGTGAAAAATACATGTGAGCCATAGCTATGGTGCATGGATTTTTACATTTGATTTCTATTAAATAGATGTTTGAATCTGCATGGGTTTATTTTGCAAAATTATCCTAAGCATAAACGAAAACAAGAAGATCTTGGGAAGCTTCTACAAAGATTTCATGAATGTAAATGCCAATATTTTTGCATAAAAGTGCATATTTCTATGTTGGATATTTTCAAATATTATATTTGTTATGAGGTTCAAACATTTTGGATTCATGCATATGAACATTGGCAAAATGGGCTAAGTGAGCAGTCAAGCTATAGTAATGAAAATAGTGTGATGGTTTTTCCAATAAGAATCAAAGACATGGAACATAACTCTATTACCTTGAAAATTTGTACAAAAGTGGTCGAGCATAAATCCATAATCAGTTGTTGGTTTTGTTGTACGGAAATTGAAGTTGTTGTTTTGCATAAACAGAATTAGTTTTTTTTGTTGATGCATTTTTTGCAATATGTCCAAGTTGAAATCACCAACAAGAACAATTGGATATTTGCTTGTTGCATGTTATAGAATGAACTTGATGAAATCAATGATTTCTTCAACTCTTGCATTTGGAGTAATATAAGCATTTGCAAGTGTAATGGTTTTTTCTTCAAAATGGAAAGTTGCAATGGTTTATTCAATGGGATTTGTTATATAAAAGAATTGGTTATCAATTGTGATACTTTTTGTTTAGTATGTCTAAACCTCATGCAGATGCAATAGTTGTATATATTTATATATCTTTACAAACATTGGATTTGATGGAGGCAAATTTGTTTTTGTTTCCTAGAAACAAATGATGTTAGCTTTCATCATATCATACTCAACAACAATATCTTCAAAATGCAATGAGAAGATACGTGTGCTCAGTGAGCATATGTTAAAGAAGTTCTCTATTTGAATTGAATATAGGCTATTATAAATTTTATAAGATGAAGTTTCTTTAAGACTTTGTAGTTATAGGGAAATTTTTTCACATAGATAGAAGTTTGTGCCTACAATTTTTTTAATACATACAAAGATTTCATACCCTTTACATGGGATAGTGCAGTTTTAAAAAGTCCATGTTGCTTGACTCCTTTTGGGTCAAAAGCCAATCTATCCATGGTCAAACTCTGTGATTGATGTATGGTTCTTGCACAAATTGAATAGAGAATCGATGTCTTGTGAAACAAATTTTGTTTTTTGCCTCATGATGCTTAAAGATTCTTGTAATAGGTGTCCAAGTAGGAATTATTCCATCCTTGAATAGGAAGTGCATATTTTTTCGTTGTATAATGCCAATTATTGGATTGGAAAATTCAATCCATATGGGATCATTTTCAAGTTTTATGGATGCCTTGAAAATGACTTCAGAACCATTAATAAATCCATCTTGTATCTCATAATTGTCACTAATCAATTCATCAAGTATATTTTCTTTGATCACAATGGCATCTGTCAATTGCATTTTCATGTTTCTATGGAAATTTGCATCTACTGCTTCGGTTCATTGATCATGTGCATTTAGTGTGATCGTTTCTATATTGATGAGTGATAAAAACAAATTCATTATGTTCTTGTACATTTTTGTTTAAGTGGAAGAGATATGGAAACATTGGATCGTTTGGTGGGCATCTATAACAATGTTTGTTCAGAAATGCAAGATCGTCATTGGTATGTGAACAAGTTCTAAGTATGTTTAGGATGGAAAAAATCTTTGTTTTCCTGTTGCATTACTTGTTTTAGCTCATAGATTTTGACATTTTCACCACTGAATATTACGTCAAGGTTTCCAAATGGTGAAACTAGAGTGTGCATGATTTCATGAAGTCGTTTTTCAATGTCGTTTAGCAGTCAAGAGCCAATTAGTGATGCTTCATTTGTGAGAAAAATCCTAAGTTGTTCATACTCTTTGGTCAATATATCAAGTGTGTTTGAAGTCAATGGAATCATGTTGCATGTTAATATAGGTAAATGCAAAGTTGAGTGGACTGTGACCCCGTTTGCAATGTATGCAACTTTCCTAGTAAATGCAACTATGAGGCTTTTTTTTAATGGGTCACTTTGCAAGTATTTGTTATAGTATTGCATTAGTGCATGATAAAGTGGTTGTGTAGTCAATGTTTTTCCCACCCCTCCACCTCCAATAATAGACAAATAAAACTCCCTAAATGGATTGTTTTTTTCCCATAGTACTATTTGTTTTGTTATTGACTGTTGCTCTTCGTTTAGTTTTCTTTTAATGTCATGATATGCTATTGTGTCCAAAACAAAGGGATGTTCAATGGATTCAATTGTCTTTGTATATCTAATATGCATTTTTTTAGATTCATCTTTTTATTAGGTCATATTGAATATCATATTCTTCAACAGCATAAGCACTTTGCCATGTTCCAATGGAAAATGAAGCACATGAATTTCATCGTTTTTGTTTGAAATTGTGGTAGAAGCAAGTTCAATGTCGCCCCATGATAAATTGGAAAAAAAAAAATGTTTTTAGTAGCATAAATAATGTGGTTTTGGGATAAGTATGCCTCAATCCATGTATGCTTAGTATTTTTTAATGTGTATTCAAATTCTCTATATGCCATTTAGAGCATCATTTTTTCTCTAGAATGGTTTTAAAGATCCTTTTGTTCCTTGTACCAGATGAAACATATGAAACATAGAAACTTTTTTTGTTGATTTTTGTTTTTATGGTTGAATAGTAGGAAACATATTTTTCTAAGAAAATGTTTTCAAGTTTAGCAGGATGTATGCCATATCTATCAATGATTCTCACGCAGATAATGAATCCATATTTATCAAGGTTATTTTTGCAAAAGAATAGGTATTTTTAGCATATATGTTCATTTTTCTACTGGGGAAATGTTAATAAGTATTATTTTTCCTGGATGATGAGTAAACAAGCAATGAGAGATAATATGAGTTGCGTGTTGGCTTGACATATTTTGCATGTTTAGCAATGAATTTCCAAGTTTTCGTATGATTTTGACATTGTCATTTTCATTGGATAAGAAATTTTCTTGGATTATTTTGAATGCAGATGTCATATTGGAATCCATCTTTGTCATATAGGAATTATAATATGCTGCTGCCATATAGGCATCTAAAATAAATTGAGCATTTGTGTTTGATTTCCACAATGGCGGGATATTTTTTGCAATACATTTATCCATACATCACAAGGATTTATTTTCAGAAATACAATAGGTCGAGTGATATAAGAGTGAAGGAGAAATATGTATTTCATTTTTGTAATTCCAATATTAGCTAGGAAATTATCAAATGTTGTGTTTTTTGAATAGGTGTTATGTTCTAGAAGAAAATATTTTTTTTTTTTGGATTTCTTGATTGTCATTGTTTACATTGCACAAGGTTGCAAGATATAAGTTTCAGGAATTGGTGGGAAAGGAAAACAAAATGTACACGCATAATGCCTATGCTTTTTACAAGTTATTTTGCGATGATGTGTCTACATTTGAGTTATCTCATTTGCTAATAATGTTGAATCACAAGTCAAATAGTGATCAATGAATGCAATGGAATCGATATCATGAGAGTGTTGGTATATTGGTGCATTTTTAATCCAAAGAAATCCATGATCATGTTTTGATCCTCTGCTTTGGAACTCTATGATAAAAAAAAATATTCTTGCACCTTTCCAAACAAATTGTTGTTTTTTTCTCAATTAGAGTATGCATTGATGTGATTCTATGTCTATAGTATCGACTGCAAATGAATGTATGGATTCTAATCAATGTGCCAATAGATTCTTTAGAGGACGTGTTATTTTTATTGGTTTTAGAGCCCCCCTTTGTTTTCAATGCATTTGTTAATGGACTCCAAAGATGCTCAACACTAGTGAATGTGACAAAAAATGTTGATGGACCAAGTTGATGTATCATTGCAAAGATGTATTTTCTTAGAGTTCTAAAGATGTTATGAGATATGCGAATGAATTTTAGACAACGATATGAAATTGGTGACTATAGTGTTCTTTGAATAGTATTTTTCTTTTTGACATCTTCAACAAGTACTTTTTGACCTTTTAGCTCTCCTTTGTGAATAGAAATCTAGGTTGAGTTGGAAATCTAGTTTATCAAGATACATATTGCTTTGAAAAATATATTTGTAATTCCTTTGACATATGTAGTAGCTCCCATTATGAAATCTTTTGATAGGAGAAGTGATTAATGACATCAATAGGCCAATTCAAGCCATAAAATAAGGATGGGAAGTTAAGCTCTTTATAAAACTTGCCTTGAAAAATGCCCAATGTTGGAATCCTTTGGAAAGTGCAATTTCCATAGTTCTTATATCAATATCATGGATTAAATGGGCCTCTGAGAATCCGTGCACAAGTGTTTTAGATTCTGGTTCTAAATTGTTATCAACACTTGGTTATTCTAGATGATCTATATCTAAAATATTATTGTGATGGTTTTTTTATTTTGGTCAAAGTGTTTTTGCTAGTCATTATTGATTAATATGTGTTCATTTTTGTATAGATCCATGTTGCATAATTAATGCAAAGTAGTGATCACTTTCTTTGGCTGAACGTTTCCTGATAAATAACCATTCATGTATTCCATTTTTCTCTTTAGCATAATTGTAATTGCTATGGACTCATTTATATTTCTAGGTAAGTTTATTTGAACTTTGTCTAGACTAGTAGGAACATCTATAATCGTTCTTGCTAACCCAATCTGCGATCTTTTCTACCCAAGTTATTGTATTTGTGCAAAGTTCATTCTTGGTGCCACCAATATTTCCCCCAAAAGTGTCAAATTCGTAAAAACAGATACTGTGGATATTTCGAGCTCTCAAAGCTCTCAAAATTCTCACCACAGATATCTACAAACTCTCAATATAAAGAAATGTCGCGTTTTACCGAATATGTAGAGACGATGCAAATACAGGCAACTTCCCATTGAGAACTACAAAATTGCAAGATTTGCAAATCTGTTCATTGATTTTGATGGATTTGGTTTATGTTCTAGTAATAACACTAGCTAGAGTCGATAATGTGAGTGTGGCAATGTGTTGCATGTCGTTTGCAAAATGGAATTTGTCACAAATGCAACATGCATAAGTAGGTGTGTCTTGGATTGATTGAAAATATGTCTCGATTGTTTTAATTGACTTAATATGCTTTTTAGATTCTTCGTTTAGCACAACACCTTATGCTCATTTTGCAGATTTTAATTGACACAATTGGCTATATTTCTCAATGGGTTTGTTGGGGAAAACATTAGAGACCAATTTTCTATTGTCCTTGCTCAATGACAAATAATGTGTACTTTTTTCTAATATTTTGTGATGTTTAGGAAAATTGAAAAATGTTCTCTTTCCTGGTGCTATTGTCAATTGAATGAAACTCTAGCAAAGAGAAAGATGTAATAGCATTGTATTATTTATGAACAATATGCTTAGAATCAATAACTAATGCGAAATTGTAATTGTTTTCCTTTAACATTGATTCAAGTGTTATTTGTACATTATCAGTGTGGTTGATATCATCATAACTATTTATTTGCAAAAGTGCATAATAATGCATATGTGATATGGACAATGAAATATACATGAGGTATAATACTTTGGATGAAGTGTTTGATGGATAGAATTTGAAAGCAATATCTTTGATTTCCGCATTCCAAATGTGTATGTTAACATTGAGTAGTTCACATATCCATTGGATTGTAAAAGTGTTTCCTTCTATATGTCCATTTGCATATGGCATTCATAAGTTAATAATAAAATATTTCCAATTGCTGATACATTGATATTGTTCAATGATTCTAACATCAAGGTGTCGTTGTAAACATTTAATATCTTTAATATCATTGCGAATGAAACCACTCTAAAAAAATTGTGCCAATGTTTTTCTCATAGGAACTATATCAAAAAATTTTGCAAGTGTACAAACATATTTAAACAACGATCATGACAGTCATTTACAATATGAATATAGATCAAGAACCTATGTTGCATTAGGATTTGTTTAATTGAGAACATGTCATATTGTCTAGAGGAACAATGGAATAGAGAATTGCATTCAACAACCAATATAGGAATCAAAGCTATGGTGTCTATTGTACAATGCAACAAGAGTGGTTCAAAACAACCACACACAAGATTTTTATTGTGCAATAAAATATTATATTGATAGCGATCAATGTGTTGATTGAACTGAAGATAAGGTTTCCCATTTATGAATAACCAAACATTTACTAGAACTGACAACCAATTAGAGAACCATTTGACGCAAATATCATCTCCCCATATGCTAATTGTAGAAGAAGCACAAAGAGAAGAAAGTGTAGACAATCCTTGCAAATATGTATGAATGTCACTAACATGGCACATATATTCAAGATACTCAGGAGTCAGTTTACTATGCAATGAGTGCAAAGCGACATCATGTTGAAAACTCAAGCAATGGTGGAAGTGATTAACAATTCCTTCTCAAATTTTAACTGGGGTATAATGGAAGTGAAGAAGAACAACAAAAGAATAAAAGAGACAATCCACTGGATAATAGGAGAAATGTTGTAGTCTATATAAGTTGAATCTAGATAGCTTGTGATCAATTTCTTGCAAATTTGAATCATTTAGTGCAAAAGTATTTTTCATCATCATGTGGTCCAATGGGAAAATATGGAAGACTGTCAAATGCAAGATTTCTTTAGAACGCAAAAGGTATGGAATATGCTAAATAGTCTATTACTAACTATGATTGGAGAATATTGGGGAATTTGTTGTACAGGTATAAGTCTCCTTTCTTTTCTACTTTTGTTTATCACTTAGTCAAACACAAGCACCTAGTTTAGTTTTGGGATGAAAGAAAACAAAGAACAAGCTATAAGGTAATTTGAATATAGCATTGTCTACATGTCATCAAAGAGAGGGAAACTACAACAATACAGTTAAACAAACAAAACTGATAACATAAAAGCATTTTATATTAAGCATATATCAATTAATGCACAATGTACTAGTAGGCACAGATCAAAGACAATCTAAGCAAGTAGTAAGTTTGCACGAGTGTCTAATTCAGATTCAAAAGGGTTTCGAGTATTGAGGACAGATGTAATTTTTGCGCATACTTTGAATATATAGATATAATGTAAAAAAATAATAACTATAAAACTTTTCTAAATGTAACTTATGTAAAAAGTATAAATACAAATAAACTCTGATTATTTAATAGATATAATATATAAATATTTAATAATGAAAATAACAAAAATACTACCAAATTAATATTTTTTTTGTTAGTTGTTCCAATCAATCACAATACAATAATAAATTATTTCAAGAAAAAATAGCATTTTAAATCAATATTTATATAAGATTTATCATAATTATATACACTGAACACATTTAAAAATATAATAAAGAAACAGAAACAAACAACATAAAAAATTCATCAAATTGTTTTGTCTTATTAGTTAATTACATGATATCATGTTCCGTGTATATATATATATATACTATATATTAATATATATATATACTATATTATATCATTTTTATACTTACAAATAATTATTGGTATTTTAAATATTGTTAAAAAGTTAGCATCAAATTGACCTAAGAAACAATTTAAAATCAAGTTTAAAAAACATTGTCATCTATATATTGCTAGATTTATATATACTAGACTTATATATGAAGGGAGATAAAATAGCTGATGTATATTCAACACATAACTATGAAGGGAAAAGGTGGAAAATAACAACATCAACACATAACTATGAAGGGGAAAAGGTGGAAAATAACGTTATTATATAGTTACAAAAATATTTGCAAATTTAAAACATAAAGATATTGCACATTTTATTTTACAAGCACAAAATTGTTATTGTTTTTGAGATTCAAGAAAATGTTTTAAATTCAAAAAACTACTCTATAAATTTTTTTAAAAAGTCTAGCAAAATGTTGTGATATATATATGGTATCTGGTTTATTAGTTATTTAAAATGTGTGAAGTGATAAAAAAAAATAAGTATGCATATTAAGGTCATATATTCAAACAAGTTTTAGAAAGAAAATGTTGATGATTTTGAATGTTGTTATATTATTGGTGTAGTAGAGAAAGATAAACCAAAATTAAACCTAAATGTTTCAATAAATTATTTATAAAGATCATAGTTTTTATTTTTAATTATTTAATTAAAAGTAAAGTAAATATTATTTTTTTTCAATGAACAAAATAGTTCTATTCCCTGTCCTACATACTTTACTATAAACGTTAATTAAAAAATATGTATCATATTTAAGAAATTATTGTCTTAAATTTATTAAAGTTAATTAACAAGAATATATATATTACAGGAACATCTATCATAGTTTAGCTATAAAAAAATGTATATAGAGATAATTTCATGAAAACAAAATTTCTTCTATTCAACAACAAATTTCAATAGAAGATTTAAATTATGTAAAAATTGTAAATAAAATAAAATTAAAATGAGTTTCAAAAATCCATATGTCAATTCAATATAACATATTCTTTTGAAGACAAAATAACAAAATCATTTTTATTACTAAATTAAAAAGATCACATAGGTATGAAATATTCATCAATCGAACTAATAGTGTCATAATGTAAACCTAAAATGAAAGATACCTCTATAAAACAAATTACACAAATTCCAACATCGATAGAGAAAATAAGCGAAGCTCACCAAACTCAATTTTCTAGGTACGAATCGTTGTGTATGTGAAGTTGTTTCCTCTTATAAATCTAGTCAATCGCTCTTAGATGCATCCTTGTCTAGTTATGAATTAAACATTGGTTATCACAATACTTCTAAGTCTAGTAGACAACATACACCAAATGAAAACAGAAGGAAAAGAATCCAACCCTATTTTTGACAAAAAAGAAGAAGAGAAATACTTAAAAAATCAGCGTAATGAATGACTAGAGAAATGTTCAATACCAGTTCAGAGACAACAATATCAGCAAATAATAGTATTATAGGGCTAATAAATATTAAATTGAAGCTATCTAGTTGTGGAAGACTCGTCGAAATAAGTGAAATCCATAACATGCACCAAACATTTATTTTATACCATGGTTTTCAAAATTTCATTAAATTCTATAATTTAATGAAATCAACAATATATTAAAAATAGTTCATATTCTTATGATCAATGGAAATTCCTGATCAACAAGTTGTATGCCCCTAACAATTTTTTTTACCAACAAAGGTTCTAGGATTTCTTAAGACATTAGAGTTTTGACAAGAACAGACTAAGGTAATTTTTCACATAAGATTCTTAGGGCAGAGTTTCTTCTTCTCACACAATAGTTGAGTTCAGTTTAGTTCAATATAATTAATACATACTTCAATTAATAGTTTGAAATTACAATTACTAATGAAAAATTGTAATGGGAACATATTGTAACGGGAACATATTGTAACAAGCTTTCAAGAGGAAAAAGAGGTAACCATTTTACGAAATAGAAAATAGTGGTTTTTATTAGAACTAAAAAGGCATGATAATTGTATCTGAATTCAAAAAAAGTGAAATATTCAAATAGAACTTTGTTGTATTTCGTGTCTCATATTTATTCAATAATATATTGTTTAATTAAAAAAATTATTAAATTTAAATGTGCATAATTTAATTAAAATTTAAATCTGTTTTTTTCTTATGAGATAATTGGTTATTAATCTATTTAATAACTATATTATATTAATATATAATTTTTCTAATTCTATAAAAAATATTTAAAAATAAAAAAAATGCATAATAAGAATTGTTTTACAAAAATAAAATACTCATTAAAGTAAATAAGAACTAAATATAAATACTATTTAATATGTATATATAACAATTTTGAATATATAAAAAAATAATATAACTAAGGAATATATACTCTCTTTATTTAGACACAAAAATAAATTTAAAAAATAACAATTAACTTTAAAAACATAATTTAATTTTCACTATTTATATATTTATAAAAATGATTATAATATTAGTATAATAATAAAATTATTGGAACAGCATTAATTGCTAATCAAGTTAAGTTTTCATTATATATAACAGAAAAATATTATATATCAAATCTGTTGAAAATATTCATAATAATTTATATAGTTGATAAAAGTTAAATATTATTATTCTCTCCAACAAACTTCAATTCCTACACATATATTTCTAAATAAATTAACTCATTCATATAAATAAATAGACTTACAAAGTTAAGATTATATACATAGTCCTAGTGAATTGTGTAAAAGTAAATCAATGCTTCTTATTAGTTTTCATTATAAAATAAATAATAAAATATATGTACCCTGGTTCGTGAAGCCCTATCAAATTGCTAATAGTCGATATACTGTACACAAAAACTATATTTTAATAATCGAATAGAGTGTAGAACATGTGTGGAAAACAACCATGCAAATAGAAGAGGAATAACTATACACGTTCTTTATTGGGACCGAAAAATAGTTGTATAAAGGTCGTGAAAAGCTCATACGAAAAGCGCCCATAAAGGAATTGTCGAGCTTTTTTTTTATAAGAAAAATTCTCTATGTTTATTTACTAGCTTCAATCTAAGAGAATGTTTGACAAATACATTCTTCCTCTGGTGGAAGGGGGCTATGTTTGTTCAAAACCCAAAAGTCCCCAGAGCAAGGACTTGACCTTGTTTCTATTCACTTGTGCAATTTTATACGTAAACATCACCAAAGGCCAAAACCCAATTTTGAAAATGGATGAGTGAACATGCGAATATGGATATATTACCCAAGTCACAATTTTTTTTAAGAATCTAGCTTATAGGAGCTATGTTGTAATTTTGTCAGACTTATGTGGACACCAAAGATATAAGGACAGTTATTTGGTAAAGAAGATGCATATGATTGATCAAGCTTAAAATATCACATATTGAGCAACTTTCAATACACAACTAAACGAAATTTTGTGAGGGAAAGGGGAAGAACTCGCCACAACTTTAATCTACTATAATTCTAACGATCAATCTATTTGCATAGGTGGCATAACAAAATATATTTGTCACATACCTTATCTAAAGCAATCATATAATGTGAATTTTTGGTTGTGAGAAATTCCAGAAGCTTTAATCCTTCTTCCAATTTTTTTTCAAAATCTTTGTTCCATCAACTACCAGACAAGGACCTTGCCAATTCCGAAAGAATTCTAGATAGTTCACAACGTTATGGCTTAGAATTCAAGGTACCAATTATGAAAACAATAACCAATAACTTGAAGTACTATGCCAACTAACCAGCATCCAAGTCAAAAATGGTGTTACATAGGAATAAGAATATGTTGCTTATCATGTAATAAATTCATAACAATTATATTTTCCAAGTCATGCATCTTAGCACATTGACTTTGTGTTTTACTCCTACGTTAAATGTATGGTGTTATATACAACAAGGCCGCATAACTAGCATTTCCTGCTACTTAATTTAATAAAATATTTTAATGTTATGATGTGTTGTATGTACTTGAAACAATAATAAAATTGTAAAATAAGTTATATGAATATTTGTTTAACATTTTTTTAATTAAAATTTAATCATACATTAAACATTTTTTTTGTAGCAAATGAAGATTTTAATATATATATATATATATACAATATATAATTGACATTGAAAAGATGATAACAAGTAATAATTATTTATTTTAATATGAATTAAGGCAATTTTTTTATACAATGTTCATATTTTTTTTTCTACGTTAAGACTAACCTAAGTACCCACGAGGGATTTGAACCGGTGACCTATCGGAAGGAGTGCCTTAACAGCGCACCCATTCACCGTCAATCCAAAGCCCCGTGGGCTATACAATGTTCATATTATAGCACACATGTCATGTCATTAGAGTATAGATTGATATAATGAAAGTTGTAGAAATTGTAAACCCATAAAATTTGTCTATTCAATACTTTACACCAATGATAAAATGGAATTTTTGAATTTAGTTACAAACAATTTGTGTTTATGGTATATAGTAATTAATATCTAATGTTTTTTTTTCAAATTATTTATATTTATTGTACATAGTAATTAGTGATATAAATCTAGTTTAATAATAGTGTACACAAAACGTCATTTTGTCATCATTACACAATAAGAGGGGAGACATTCAACCAATCATATTGAAATAAATATTATTTAAAATAATATTTAATTTCATAATATTAAACTTTCGATAGATTTTAAAGTTTTGTAATCAAAGAAAAACTAATAGCAAATCAATAAAAATTGAATAAGTTATATTTCGCTAACCGAAAATATAATAAATACAAAAACCATAAATATATCGATTAAGTTCTTACGGTATCAGTATAATGTGAGACAGGAGAAGTAATTCAACACCCTAACAACCATAAACTCATTTAACACCACACCCACTAGCAGTAATTAGAGCTTATCACGCAAACCAGTACCAGTTAAAACACCAACACGAGAACTTAATATGACAGTACCAGAGGACCTCACGCCTCAGGGGTTGTAGGGCTACCAAGCGACGGTGAGACGTCAGCTACATTGGAAATGGCAAAACCAAAGGTAAAGCAAAAAAATAAACAAATATTTGTGTAGGGCTGTAGGGCTGAGACTAATAGACCGAGACTAATAAACCTGCCTGTCTCTATATCATAACAATAAAAATATAGTGCGGGTGATAGAAAAAACCGACCTTCTCATTCATCTTTCTGGCTCATAACTTAAATACAACTGGTACCGTGAGCATTATTTGGGTACTCTTTCATGCCCTGACTATTCTGATTCATTGTCCATCTCCCATCAGCATTGGGATCTGATCCTTAATGCAACCTCATCACTTTTTACATGCCCGATTTGGCCTCATGTCTGTCGCGATTTTTCTTCCCTCCTGTTGTTTGTCCACACGCAAATCCCACATCACGTGCTGATCCACATTGCTTTTGCTTTGTCACCTGTACTTTGGGGCCCTTCTCCAACTGATTTCATGGAGGTTTCTGATCCATTTGTGTCTGAAACCTCAGCGCATGAGGCATTCATTAAATCCACTTTGGTTATGGAGGCCACTAACGTTGCTGGCATGATGAGAGGCCTAACTGAGATGCCACAATGCCCTGCCGGGAAGGGGGCTCACTGTCGGGACACATTTTTGGTGGATCCTCATGCTCATGACACACTCCATTATGGTACACATAGCCCTCACCACGGGAGATCTACGCAAAAGAGGAAAGTGCTTCAGAAGACTTCACAGACACAGTTACTTAGTTTTGGGTATGATGTGTTTCTGGAGAAGGTTATCAATCTACAGAAGTGAGCTTTAGTCGGCCAATGGTATTTCAGTGACCTTCTAGAGTAGGAGATGCAAAGTTGGGTGGAAGACAAGTGGAAGAGTTTATTAGGATATGTACCCACCATGAGCCGTCTTATGAACTCTTGGTATAGTTTCCAGTTTTTACACCAAGAGGATTTGTAGAAAATTCTTGGCATTCCGTGGGTTAGAGGAAGGGGCTTCCTGTCACTGCATCCATGGTATGCCGGGTTCAACCCTCTCAGGGATACTTTACGTCACAAATAAATATGGCTCAAATTTCTCGATTTACCCATTGAGTTTTGGACTCGTAGGGTTTTCATGGATATTGGGAGCACAATTGAAAGGTTCATTTATGTGGATCCGAAGTGCATTGGCGCCAGGGATAAGCAGGGTTCTTGGGTGTTGATAGAAAGGGGACTCTGTGGAGGCTTACCTGCTCATATTGACCTAGCCTTGGACCAGATTCAAATTCATCAAAGGTTGGACTATTGGTGTATCCCTTTCCACTGTCTTATTTGTCATCGCATTGGACATCTAAAAGAACAATGCTCACACAGATTTGTTCATAGGATTCGGAGGGATTATGCGGACCTGCATGGGAGCGTTGCGCCACTGCGGACAACTACTTATCACATGGAGGCCCATCTGCTGCCGCATAGACTTCCAGGTACACACCATTTGTTTCACCCTTCTTCCTTTGATGATCATGCCCTAAATGGAAATTCCCTCTTCTCTCATCCTGAGCGCACATCATCGCCTCATTCTACCCAACCTTCCTCATCTAAATTAGAGTTTCTACATCCCCATGATATCCAACCAAGGCCACCGTCCGGGGCATAATTATCTGATGATCCCACCTCACTTCAAACCCCCATTTCATAAGATGTGTCTCCACATGTGCACACTGCCATACCACTCCCTCATTATTTGCATCTCCCTCGGGATCCTCCCCCACATATTCACAGGCAGTCTACAAACTTAAATATCTTCCTTATCCGGACTATGCAACTTGTGGATATCCCCTCTTGTGAGACCCCAAACTCTCCCACTCTGTGTCCTCCCTTCCTGTCTCCCATAAACTCTATTGATAGCAATATCGAATACTTACTCACCAAGGCTATGCTTGACCTACACTCCCTCACTATCCATTGTCCCAAAACCTAGTCATCCTTGCATATTAGCTCCAATTCAACACTTAACATCACTGTCCAGCGCAGGAATAACACGGGACGCTGACATTTCAGGGGCTTACCAAAGAAGCTACCATTTTCAACCAGTGAATCTCTGATTGATATCCCTATTAGCACCACTTCCGACCCCCAAGGCCTTAGAGCACAGATGGTCGATGCCTCATTGAAATGAACCTTTGCATATCACTCAACATGCAAGGATTAGGGGACTTGCGCAAATTTCTGGCCCTCAGAGATCTCTTCTTTTCTGTGAAACTTGATATCATTCTCATTCAGGAATCAATGACTCTTTCCTAGAACACTCTTGTTTATTTTAGGAATATGTTTCCCACTTCACATATAGTGGTCGTGGACTCGATGGGCCACTCGGGGGGACTGATTGCAATGTGGGGTCCAGGGTGGGTCAGATTCTCATTATACAGATGTTTTGTTGGAATCTTACTCACTGGACAGCTCCGAGGCCTCCCTGGACGTATCAGTATCCTCAATATATATGCACCATACAAGGATTGTAATGGATTTGGGAAAGACTGGTGGACGCTAAGTTATTGAAATTGGACTCTCTTATTGTTGTCGGGGATTTTAATGCCACCATCGCACTAGAGGAATGTTGGAGAATGCACAAAAGGATGGACTCATTGGCGGATAAACTCAAAAATATCTTTTTGGCATGCAATTTGATTGATATTCGACCATAAGAGTTGGTTCCTGTTAGTGTCAGTGTTTTCACATTTCCATCGGTGATCAAATTGCTCTTTTGCATGCATATTAGGTGTCTCATTTGATCAGTGGCATTCCATTAGGTCATGGATCAACTGATGGTAGTGGTTTCATGTCAATTTCCCTCATGACATTCCCCTGCTAACTTGTTTACACATTTTTTTAGTCATTTATTGTCATCCTGTTTTATTTGATTTATAAAAACCAATTTTAGGGTTTAGTTTCACTAGGTCTTAGGGTTTGTCATCATGGTCCTCCAAAATTGAATAAAAAGGTCAGCAAGCACATGAGAAGGATAAAAAGGTTCATAAAATCATAAATGTACTTCTGTTATGCTCAATAAATATTTTTTTACCTCAAAACTCTATTTTGAGGTGAAAACAGAGTTTTTCCATTATTGTAAAAATTTCATGTAATTTAATTGTTTCTATATGTAATAAGTATTCAATAGTTGTTCTTGGTGACCTGGTGACAAAGTCAACTCCTGCCATTACAAAAATTCAATGTATAAGTCCACCTGCAAAAAGGTAAAAATCAGAATGTAAGTGAAACAGAGCATTTTGAAAAAGCTGGCAAAACATTAGAAAAGTGGGTCTTGGTTAATGAAAAATTAAATGAGAAGGGATATAAAAGCCAATTCATGTGTTTTATGTCTTCGTTGTTGAAATTGAAAGAGCCAAAGGGAGAAATCACGATTTTGAATAAAGGCGGCAAAACAGGGGAAAAATCGAGACATCTTGTTGGCGCTGCGCACCTGTGCCTTGGCACTGCACATTAAAATGACGTTGTGCATCTATTGCAGGTTTCCAGTTAAAACTTGATCTGGCGCTGCACATTAAAAGTGCACTGCGCACCTGTTCCTTGGCGTTGTGCACCTGTTAGAGAAGCCTGAATTGCCTCCAATCACTTCCAAACTTCCTCAAAAGACAATTGATGCATGTTCCAAGTAAGTATATCACCTCTCCATGCTAAGAAGAATTATCTTTGGTTGCTTGAGTGTGTTTAGATTCCTTTAGAGCAAACCCTAACTAATTACTAAATCATCTCTTGCCAAGTTGTTAAAAGTCATTTGCTCTTCTTTCTCACTCCATTCATATTGAGTTTGTCAAATCCCATTCCCTCTCCCTAAATCATCAAAATTCACTCCCCAAACCCCACTTTCATTTACCAAACCCTAGCCCTATACCCTATTCCCAAACCCTAACTCCCACATCCTACTCTTTCACTACATCCACTTCACTATCCTACTCTTATTTCACATTCATAACACCATTCACCTCCCTCATTTCCCAAAAGAAACCCTTCCTCCAAGCATTCACTTCCTTATACACACTGCTTACTTCATATTTCAAAATCTCTTCATACTCATCTGCTTTCACTTCAAATTTCATAAGCATGGAGACAGATTCAGATTATGAGAGGGAAGAGGAAACTCTCAGTGATTCTTCCAGAGAAGCTCATGTGCCAAGAAAGCCACACAAAGGGGGAAAGATCATCCAGGAGGAGCCCACCACTCTTACATAATTGCTTGCTTGCCCTCTTATTGTAGCTAGCTTTAAATACCAGCCTTGTTATCAGTTTTGTGAAATGGTAGAGAGGGTAAAATTTCATCATGAGCTTGCTAGGTTGTTCGTTATCCATCTCCACAATGGCCAGGTGAACCTTGCTGGTGTCTCTTTCATCTTGACACCTGCCACCATTTCAGTAGCAACAGGCATCCCTAATGTAGGTGAACAATGGAATAAGGGGCAGTATGTGGGCAGAGAACATTATGAGCCTTACATTAAGGTTGGATATCACAGGCAAATCAGCAGGGTTTTTCCTTTCAAATACTTGTAGAACATTTATGCTCCTCTCATGAAACTCATCATCAAGTATTTCACCTGTGAAGGAAGGTTTTCCCACCTATATACATATCATATCAGGTTGTTGACGCATTTCACAAGAGTAAGGATGATGAACCTCCCTTACTTTATATGCAGGAATATTGAGAAGATGGCTCTCTATGTGCAAAGGAAACCTTTTCCCCAACAACTCAACAACATTTACCACTTTTCACTGATTAAAATTGTTGTCTTGCATCAGCTAAGCTTGTTCAACATACCATGGGATACCTTTATTGCCCATGAGGTTTTCAAAGGCCCTCAGGTGATTCCATCAGTGCCTCAAGAGGAAGGAGGGCCATCAGGACAGCCAGGTGTTCATGAGACCGAAACTACAAGTGTGTCGGTGTTTGTCACCTATGAGAGAGGCACATGGAGGATTTTTGTTGCTGCCAGGCAAGTACTATCTCCACTAGGGGTGGAAGGGGTCTCGTTTTCTTTACCATACCACAGGAAAATGTTATCTTCACCGGGGGTGAAAGGGGATTTGCCTTCTTCTTCAGCTATGCAGGTTGGACAACAATCAAAGAGTCGAGACAAAGGAAAACAAAAGATGCATGAGGAGGTCCTTCCTGAAGGGCAAGACACAGATTTTATTTTGATTGAGGAAGATGTCACTCATTTGGGCTCTCAAAGCTCAAGACTCAAGGACATGATTATCAAAGAGAAGGAGGCTGAAATACAAGCCTTATCACTTAACCTTGAGAGGGCCAAATGGATCATCAACTTTCTTGAGCAGGAAAACAAGCAACTGACAGATAAGCAAGCTATCATGGAGCTACAAATGATTAGGGAAAATAGGCAAAAGGCAAAGAAGAGAAAGATCAATATGACCTCCCTTGAGCAAGAAATTGAGCATGACCAAGAATCATAGTTGGAAAGGGTGAACATTCACCTCGAGAAGATGCTTGAGAAAGCCAACAAGAGAAGAAAATGCTACACCATATGGCCTATCACTACCTAACTTGGAACAAAATTTGCAAAACAAGGGTGAAGAGGCTAAAAGCCAAGCTAAAAAGAGCTTTGAGGAGCAAGAAAGAGCAAGATAAACTCAAGATCTTGGCTGAAGCATCATTGGCTCATCAAAGCACTTAAAAAGGATCAATCATGCCAAATTTCAAGAAATTTGGAGAAATTTTTGTCAATTTTGAAAATTTTAATGTGAAAAACAGGCTTTTCCAATAGGTGCGCAGTGCCACCGATGCTGTGCTTTTGTTGGGGACACTTTCTTGCAAAAAGATTTACATTTTTGGAATCAGCATGGAAAAATATGAAAGCTCAGAAATGGCGAGGAATTTTGGACAAGTTCTAGGTCTCCAAAAGGGCAAAAAACACCCAAAAAGTGCCCTCTCTGCCACTTTTTTGCCACACAGGAAGCAGTATTTGGAGAATCAATTTTTGGAGGGGCAAATGGACTCCAAATTTAGAAATTCAAGTTGTCTTAGAAAGTAGACTCGACAAGCTTTCCAATGAGCTATCCTGCACCTGATTTGGACTTCGGGAAGCCTTCCAAACTTGGCCTAGAAACAATGATGCGCATTAAAATCTTGGCACTGCGAATTAAGTGAATTTTGCCAGTTATGCCTGATTTTCCAGATTTTTCCTAGCTTTCTTGGGAGATCACTTTTTCCTCATTTCTTGGTAAATGTAAGCATGGTAAATGATGAGTTCGATGTAAATATGGTTGAAAATCACTTCATAGGGTAGATACATCAAGTTCCAAGTGGTTTTGCGCTGTAATGAATTAGTTTTCTTGGTTTTAGAGGCAAGTTGTTCCACTGCCTATATTCCTATTCTTAGTTTAAATATGGTTGAAACCACCCCTTTCTCATGGATTCAACCCTGATAGCTAGCATGAGTGGTTTCCTTGCCTATATTATGTAATTTCTTAGTCATTTGTAAAGGTTGGACTTTGGCAGAAGTGTTGGACTCACTAAACATTTTGTATCAACAGTTTGGCAAGGAATAAAACCAAGTTTCACAGCTATTTTTGTGGGATTCTTGTGACAATGAGTTTATGTATTGTTTCTTCTTTGTAATGAGTTTTTTCCTGATGTTTTATATGTATCCACATCTCTCTCTCTCTCTTCTAAACTAAATGAATCAAGGTGAATAGACAAAATACACTAAATTTAAAGTGCTTTGTCTTGGGAATGCATTCGGTTTTCAATGTTTTCACTGTTTGAAGAGGATTCATAGTTTCTTATGCCCTCCTAAACTCCTTAGCTATCTTACTCTACCATCTCAATCCATTTCTAGTACATAAATTCTTGTCTACCTTGCCCCGCAGGACATGACTATATCCCTGAGTTGATTTCCCGGTCCTAATCTAACTTCTCCTATTGATCTAGCAACCAAAACTTAAAATCAAATCAGAAACCCTAATCTCCTATACCTAGCCTAAAATCAGCATTCATTTCAGTCATCTCAAGTCCTAGTTGCCAATATCTTAATTGAGATTAACAAAGAGAGGTCCCTCTCCCGACCTGGTAGGGCTAGCTACCAGGTTAAGCGTGGTTTGATGTTACCCTAGACCTGCCTTCCTTCAGCCTGAGGTAGATTTAGGCACTAACAGTTCCTACTTGGTACAACGGGAGATCTGGCACACAACACATTACCAAAAATCTCAACCAGTTTCTTATTCAGGATGATCTCATGGCACAAATGGGTAACTTGTAGTCATTTGTTTTGAAGACATATATTTCAGATCACCTACCTATTACATTGTTCTGGAGGAAGGGACAATCTAGGATGGGTATCCCTTTGAAATTTAATCACATATGGCTCCAGGATCCTGAATTTAGATCGTTGGTGCGAGACACATGAACACAAATTAGGGTACTGAGAATGCCTCCTATGTGGGCTATGGTATGCAAACTACAAGTACTCCCAAGGAAGGTCAAGAATTGGGAAATACAAAGAAAAAGATGTTGCATAAGGAACTTGATGTGATTATCTGTCAGCTGGAGGAGTTGGGGCACAATCTGGATATGGGTAATCCATCCATTGACCTTATCAATAATATCAAATCTCTGGAGCCAAAAAAATAGGAGATCCTACACATACAGGAAGTGACATGGAGACTGAAGAGCAGGGCTATTTGGGTTAAGGAGGGGGCTAGAAATTTGAAGTTCTTCCACAGATATGAAAATTACCAGAGGCAAATAAATTCAATATGGAAAATTAACGACACGAATGACAGTGAGGTACACACTCTCCCAGACATCCAACAGCCTGTGGTGGCATATTTTGAACATGCATATCAACGCAGGGGTAATGTGCACATCAAGGATTAGCTATGGGCAGTCGAACTTTATCCCAATATGTTCAATGAAAATAGCAACCAAGAATTGTACAAAGCTGTCAATTTGGAGGAAGCTCACTCCATCCTGAAAACATTTTCTAGAGACAAATTCCCTGGACCGGACGGATGGGTTGTTGAGCTTTTCCTACATTTTTTTATCTCATGGGACTGGATTTGGTTCATATGGTGGAACAGTCCAGATTGGAAGGATGCATCATGGGTGAGATCAACTCGAAATACATTACCATCATCCCAAAGAAGCAGGGATTACAGTATTTCTATGATTATACACCCATCTCTCTTTGTAATCTCATTTATAAATTGATTTCTGAAATCATAGCTCTGCATATTAACCATACCTTGTCTACATATATCACTATGGAGAAATATGGCTTTCTTAAAGATAGATTGATTCATGACGCAGTTGCCACAACACAAGAATGCATTCACTCCATACACATTAAGAAAGTGGATGTCGCAATCATGAAGGTGGATCTGTAGAGGGCATATGATAATATTGATTGGAGCTTATTGCACATTGTACTGCACAAAATTTGGCTTCACACTAATAACATTGAATGGATTATGGCCTGTGTTACATATGTTCATTTTGTGATCATCATTAATGGATACCCAACCAGCTACTTTGTGGCAGGACGTGAGCTGAGATAGGGGTGCTCACTTTCCCCCCTGCTTTTTATTCTGATAATGGACGAGCTCAGTCACAGGATTCAAGATGCATACCGGAGGGGGGCATACTTGCCACTGCCGATGGGCAGGAATATAAGAGTATCACACAACCTATTTGTTGATGATATCCTAACTTTTGGTATCATTTCAAGGAACTCATGGCTTACACTTCATCAAATATTTTTCTTTTTCAGATACGCATATGACCTGTACATGAATAAGGAAAAATCGGAGTTCTTATATGGAGATGGTATATAGGAGGATATTTCATATATCACAAACCTATTTGGGGTAAGGGATACTCCAATAAGGGATGGTATGAAATATCTAGGATACATTATCAAGCCTAATTGCTATCACATCCAAGATTGGACATGGCTTGTGGACAGAATCTACAGGAAGATATCAGCATGGGCACACAAATGCCTTACTCTTGGAGGCAGAGTCATTCTTGTGCAATCTGTCCTACAACAATTGATTGTTTGTTGGGCACATATTTTATGCATCCATCATTAAAAATATTAGTAGGACCATTACTACCTTCATTTGGGAGGGTAATGATACTAGACATAAATTTCATTTGGTTTCATTAGATAAGATCACTAGACCGAAGGCCTTGGGGGTCTGGGGCATTATGAATATCAAACCTTTTGGATGGGAACTACTCACAAAATCTCTATGGCAGGGTCTTATGAGCACAGGTATATGAATCCATATCATAAAGACCAAATATCTATGAGATATAAAATTCACTCACTGGATGAGGAAAAGGTTGATCGAGAACATGTGGGGATCTACTATATGGAAAAGCCTAAATAAGGTTCGATTTTGGTTTTTGGATCGCATCTACTGGGTTATGGGATCCAGGAAGGATATTATTATTGGCAGGGACAACATCCTTAGAGGGTATCTGCACAAACACTACTCTGAGGCACTCACACACTGCCTTAATACTAGAGGTATTATCTTTTATGATTAGGTCAGCTTTGATTGGTTTGGAAACATCTTGATTTGGCAAGAGGCAAAGGATCTGAGACTATGTGGGGAGGTGGCCATTACCTGGAAATAAATTATTTCAGAGCTACGGAGTATTAGGATTTGCAGATTTGACATGGGAGATCAGATTGGGAGGGATGGAACCTTGAAAAAAGGTATTATCTCCGTTGTGGATGCATATATATATTTTTGTCGCAGGGCTCACAATATGTATGATCGTTGTTGCTTCACCAAGTTCTTGATGGTGAAGATCCCCTACAAGATTATTTTGTACACATGGCTTGTTTGGAAAAATAAAACGCTCACCTGGGCGAATTTAAAAAAGAGGGGCCTACTAGGACTAGGTATCTGCACTTCCTGTCGATGGGAGGATGAGGATAATGCACATATGCTCTTAAGATGCCCATTTGCAAAAAAAAATTGGCAAGGTTTGTATGTCATGCTTTCATTTACATATATTGAACATGCTTCAATTATATCATGCATGATTTGGTGGAGCACACAAAATAGTTAGAGGTGTGCTATCCCAATGATCACTTTTTGGGAGATTTGGAAAGCTAGGAACAACATTATTTTTGAAAACAACTTTCTCAGTATAGACAGGATCATCAATAACATTCACATATGTTTGGAACCACTAATGTTGTCATCATCCTATATCCCCAAGGTGCAGCAGGAACAAGATGATCATTTTATTGCTTTCCCAGTAGGTTTCTTTGATGGTGTTGAACAAGGTGGTAGATGCAGGTGTGGGATTTGGATTTGCATGGACGATTGCACACAGTACAAGATACAATGGAATGACGAAAACAGGACTAACATGAAGGCAGGGGCTATGGCACTTTGGGGCCTACTATGGTTTGTGGATTATTTGGAGATTCAACACATCAACTTATATGGATATTCCCAAGCTATCATCAATCATGTTTTGGGATCTTCACACATTTCTTATCCACATCTATAGGTCTGGCTGCAGCATATCAAATGTCTTCGAGATTCTCTACAGAGGGTTACCTATCAACACCTACATAGGGCACACAACAAGGTTGTTGATGCTTTATCTAAGCTTGGAATCCTCGACCCATTAGAGGGATTTTATATTTCACTAGGGGCAGATGGAGATTTGTTGGATGTTGGTCACATGCCATTTCCTTGACACTGATTTCACTGTCTTTCTTTTTCTTTTTATCACTATGCTGGTTTTTACATCTGGTATTTTTGGGAACATGTTTTTCTCTTGTTGCTTGGTCACTTTCATGGACTATTATTGTTGATAAGCTCTACCTATATCTCTGTTTTGGATTATGTTTTACTTTGATATTGACATGGACCGGATCATATCATAGCACCTTATATTTTTAGTATTCTTCCTCATATTTATGTTGCATCCTCATAAATCTAAATATACTAATTTTACTACATAAATAAAATCAAATTTTTTCTCCTCTAAAAAAAATATCTAATTAAATTCCAAATTCCTTTTAATATCAAGATATAATTTAACAATTACATTCATTACCAAAACAAGTCAACCAATATTTTTGAAAATGTAAATCATAACTATCAAATTTCAAAATTTTGGTTATCCTATAATTCTTGAAGCTAAATCTAAATATTAAAAATGTCTCCACACAAATAACGCACAGAATGTAAGGATACAAGGGACATTTAGCATGTGCTAGTGTTTTTTACACAAGGATATAAGACATTACTTTCTTTCGCAACGTAAGGCATTACCTTATCTCGCAAAGAATGTCCACAATCATTTTTCATATACATTCACTGGATTTTTAATAATGACAGATTAATTTTAACTAAATTTGTAATAAATTTTTCAATTTCAAAACAATAACCAAAACTGTTTTTTAAATAAGATATTTTAAAACTGCTTATTCTGAAAGTAAAGTAACAAGGATCAATTTATTTTTAAAGTAATTAATATACATTATAATTAAATATTTGTAAATTAAAAAATTAATTACTCATACTTAAAAATAAAATAATTATATTAGTTTTTAATTAAGAATAATTTATAATTATAAAATAGTTTGCAAGGTTTAAATTATAATAGGGTGTTTTGTTAAAGCATTTCACTATGAAAAGGTCACTAGTGTGGCATAGGCTAAGTGCAATCCCCTGTTGATATCTTTAGTTACATCTACTCAAGTCACAAATTAAATCTTTCAGTCATCTAGGGACTCACATTATATATGTGTGTGTGTGTGTGTGTGACAACTATATATAATTATAATCATAAGGAATACAATCGGGACAGTGAGTTATAACCACTGCATGAATGGGGGTTGGGAGAATGGAATGGTAAGCGGGAGCGGAATCAGGAGGAAGTGGCAAAAAACCACTTTCGGAGGGGGGTAGGAGTGGTATACGGTATTGAGAGAGGGGGGGTGCGAAGTTCCACAGTGGAGACACATAGGGTTGAGACCAGCAGGGAGGAAACTTCTTTTCGAAACCCCCCCGCCTCGTTGATAAAGGGAAACATGGAAGGGGAGACCGAAAAGGCCTGGGAGCCATCGATCTAGGCGGAATCAATCTAGGTCGTCCAAAGATGGGGTGTTTAATAAATACGCGGCCTTTGAAAAGGGATGGACCCGACAACCCTTTAAATCCCTTGTATAAAATATCACATCCGTTAACGTTGATCACATCACAAACAGAGAGGAGCCTATGTATTGCATGGGGGGGTATAGGACAGGTGGACCCGAAAATTTTAAAATATAGCGTATAATCCTTTTGGATCTGTCGTAATCACAATGCTGGGGTTATCGCAATGGGTAGAGAGTTTTTATTGGTGACCGGGACATGAGATATGTGATATCAGCGGAGGGGGGAGGAACTTTGCGATATCACAATCAGCGATCAGAGGGATATTGTGATATACAATATCACAATCACAATCGAGAAAGGGGACGAACAGAGATGAATGCAAAGAAAAAAGGGAAGGGTCGATAGTGATGTATTCTACAGGTCTCAGCTTTATAAAAAGGACTGCGGCATATTATAAAGTATTTCAAAGGGAAATGGGTCATGGCTAGAGTTTGGAAAGGGTGAATGTGGTTAGAGTTAGAAATTAGGAAACACGACTAGAGTTGGAATGAGTTATGGTTAGAGTTGGAATGGGTGAATGTGGATGAAATGGGATGAGTGAGAGAAATGGATTTTAGAGAATATGGGAATTTCTCCAAAAAAATTAGAATGGATCTGTCCTTCCTTCTTTAATCTTCAAATATAAAGCACAACAACCTCTTTCAAAAAAACAACAGATAGATGAAAAGATCAGTGATGGAAAACCTTAACTAATAAAACTAAAAATATTCTTATGAGTTAAGATGGATAACATGGTGTTGTGTACATATGGTGCTTTGTGCATGTTGCATATGTGGTGCTATGTACATATGGTGTTCTGTGCATGTTGTATATGTGGTGCTATGTACATGTGGCGTTGTGTGGATGATTTTACATGTGGTGTTTTGTGCATGTGGTGTTGTGTACATGTTGTACATGGGGTGTTGTGTGCAGGTGGTGTTGTGTACATGTCGTGCATGTAGTGTTGTGTACACATTGTGTAGGTGGAGTTGTGTACATGTGGTGTTGTGTACACATTATGCAGGTGGCACTATATACATTTGGTATTGCGCACACGTCATACATGTGGTACTGTGTTACTGTGTTATGGGGATTGTGTAGATGTTGTATCGTGACATGTGTATTTGTTGTGTTGTACTTTGTGTAAGAGTGTTGTACACCAGGTGTAGGTGTATGTGTTGGGATTTTTATTGTGTGTATGTGTACGTGATTGAAGACGAGAGAAGGCACTAGGTGCTTGTCGGGTGTGGAAACCAATCTGGTGTGTGTATGAAAAGTACAAAGGACAAAGGTAGTAGCAAAAGATCAATTAAAGGATAAGTATCAATATTTTATTTCAATTTATTATGAATGTGATCTATGACTCTTATTTATGATGGTTACATGTGATCTATGATTATGATTTATGATGATTGCATATGATTATAATTTATGATGGTTGAGTTTTGAGCTAACCGGATATGATATGTTTATACATAATGTTTTGATCAAAGAGCTAGTTTGACTTGTTGTGATAGGAAGTGAACAAAATTGTAGGTGTACCTTATTGACGAGCCACCAATGAGGCATGATTTCGGTTTATTTCAATTCGTTTTGAACCTAATGGAAATTATGTGCTTTGTATAGGAAAACATGAAAATGCCCAGCTTGGGTGGTTGGAAGTGACTGCAAGAATTAGTAGCAACAGTAAAAGGAATTGGAACATGCAGTAGTATGTTGGTAAAGCACTTCAGGAACAGGGCCATTGTGGGGAACTGGTACCCAATAGTGTCTATTGATTACCATGAGCATGCTATGACTGATATGATGGTTTTGAGGTAGGAGTATGCCTTTATTTTTTGACCTTCCAATGCGAGGAAACATTTCCAAGGGAGGGGTCGCTCGAGGAACTGTGTAGCAGAGAAAGGAAGGCCGGTGATGGATTTTTTTGGTCATTAGCATTGCCAGATGGAATCAGATGCACATTGGGAGTGTGCCCTAGAAAAATGAGTCGGTAACTGATCACTAAGAGGACAAGTGGCGTAGGATTGTAGCATTGGACATTGGATGCAACTTTGACTTTGGCAGTGGATTATGAACTTCCTAGAAAAGAGGTGAATCTTGGTATTACTTTGAGGGTGGAGGTGTGAGCCTCTAGATTCCCTTTTTGTTGATACAGGCATTATCCTCTTTTATTTGTTGGTTAAGAAAATGTGAATATGTGTATATTATTGTAAATAATGTATCAAGTTGAATTTTTAAAGCTCCATAGACAATATGATTATTTGTTGGTTGAAGAAAATGTGTATAAGTGTATATGTGGTTATTATTGTAAATATCGTAATGAGCCTCATTATAAATCTCTAGTACACGGTATGATTGTCATATCTTCAGCAATGGTCATTGTAAATACTGCAATGAGCTATGTTATAAAGATATATATGCAGTATGTTTTGTTTTTAGCGATTTTCTGGTTTATAGGTGTCATTGAACACCGAGGAAAGTGTCACCCTAAGGGGGAGGGGTCTGCAATAACCTCGAGTTAAAATTGCATGTAAAAAATATAATAAAGGAAAAATAAGGCCAAGTTCATGGGACACATATTCCAAGTTGAATGGTGGCCAAAACATCCTAGTGGGTGTCACTATTGGTTTATTATGGCTAAGGAAATTGGCAAAGGAATTAGAAAAGGAAAAGAAATATTAATTGGCATTTTATTTAGGAAAATAAAGGAAATTAGGAGAAAAGGGAGATGAAAGGCCACACATTTGCATGAGGAGGAAATTGAAGGAAAAATAAAGGGAAATGAAGAAAATAGAGGCCTCAATGATAAAAAGGCTATTGAAGATCGTTTCAAGGATTTTGTCAGTTTTAAGTTGAAGCTCTCTCTCTATTCTCTCTCTCTCATACTCTTGGACACTTAGAGTTTTCTTGGAGCACTCTTAGAGGACTGTGGCATACTTGGGATTTGGAGCAAGAAGGTAAAGGAAAAGCACGAAAGTGCAAGAGGACATTGGGATCAACAACTACATCGAGTTTTACTCATAGGTATCAAGTTGCATGTATGATTTCCTTGCTAGTTTTAGCATGCATGTGGTTTCATGATTATGATCTATCATTGGCATGGAGGATTTCCTAGGTTGACAGTGGTTTTTCCTAGCCTTTCCATTTAATAGATAGCCATGGCATTGTGGGTTTTATCTTTGGTTTCTATTTCGTGTTCATGTTCCTTATGGTTGTGGGTTGAGTTATTAGTTCTTGGAGCCTTGGCTCGACAAATGCTCTGGAATCCCTGCGACAACTTCGGTTGAGTTACTAGTCCTAGAAGCCTTGGTTGGACAAATGATTTTGAGCCCTTTGTGGGTTGAGTTACTAGTCCTAAAGCATTGGTTGGAAAAACACTCTGGAAGCCCGACGACCATTGTGGCTTGAGTTCCTAGTCCTGGAGCCAAGTTGGAACAAATATTTTGGATCCTTATAAATCTTGGTTAGAGACTGATTAAGGATGTTTAGTGATTTCCAACTGTGAGGTAGAGGTTGTATGGCCTTTGGAAGCCTCAGTTAGGTTTTGGTTGATTTTTGTTTCATGAGATCCCACATTCATACTTAGAATATGGTGCGGTGGTGATTGGCTAAAAGAGAGATTTGGTTCAGCACAATCTATGCTCAGGTGGTACGCAGAAGTCCCTCACTTGGTTGGATTTTGCATATGTGAATATGAGATATTTTCCTCTTGTATTTGATGGATAAGTGTACTTGTTATTATGTGGTTTTAATGGCTATTATATCATTGTTACTATTCTAGTTATATGTTGGTTATAAGCATGGTTTATGACATACTTGAGTTATGACTCTCATCATGTTTTAGTTAGTAAATGGAACGTTAACGAATGCATGACCTAATAGATGATATTGCAGCGATTATCGGAGGGCATCAGACCTCCTTGACGATTCTCAGATAAGTATGAGATCCCTATGTTCAGATCTATTGTTATGACATGTAGATTACATGTTCATGATGTCATATCCCCATTTTTATTTTCCTCCATAGCACAACCAGGGTGGATTTCCAGGGCACGAGATGGTCAGATCATGGGAGCGGGTTTATGTCTTTAGGGGTTCCGAGGGAGTTTTGAGGAGATTTTATGGGATCTGATGGCATTCGCTTGGCATATTCCATCATCCTCATTATTATGGGACATAGTTTAAGTAATTATGCTCGAGGTGGCATTCAGAGAGGATTAATTGATGGAACACCTCATTGTAATAACTTTTTAGAACTGGAACGAGAAGATCTATAGGATGGGTTGCTGAGAGGTGCCTTTTAGAGGTTGGAGACAGTATCTTGACCAATTTACCATTTCGCCACATTAAAAAGTATATATTAATTGAAATCAAAGAGGGAAAAGTGGTCCATGATTAAAATAATATAAAATAAGAAGTTCTAGAGGGGTCCATAAGATTTATATGGAGAGGAGGAGGAGCCCATTAGGGGACATCTTTGATTTGATATCATTTCTTGTATGAGAGGTTGAGAACCAGTCTCTACTTCATTGGTAGCCCCAAGACGAAAACCCTCAGGTGTGCAAGTGGGTGTTGGACAAAAACTCAACACCCTTGAGGAGATTTCACTCAGAAATCTCATAGTGCTTCAGTGGAGTTTGAAGAGAACAATTTTTCCGTAGCCGATTTGCAGTAGTCTTCTCACCGACCCATCTACATAATTGCCAAAGCCATTCATCAGTTGGGTCAGAGATATTTTTTTGGGTTTTTCTCTACTTTCTTGGAAAGCTCAAGTTCCACTATTCCTTCATGTTGATGTACTCTTTTTAGTGGATTAATAAAATGTCTCAATGATTTAGTTTGCATCTATTTGTGTATTATTTGTTGAATGTGTGTCTATTTACGTTTATTTTATTGTTCAAGTTTATTTATGGTATATACAATTCAAATTTCCATTCGGGATATTACAGTGGTATCAGAGCCTTGATCTTGGATCAGTGGTGGGTTATGTTGAAAAGTCAAATTTAATGGCTTCAATTTCCGATGTTGTTGTTTGAGAGTTTATTATTTTCATATCAAGTGTTCGAAAAAAGTGTTCAAAAAAATAGCTTAAAGAAAATTATTTTGTCTAAAAAAAGCGCAAAAGAAAAAAGTCAAGTTGAATTTAAATTGAGGCCCAATTTTTCATAGAGACCGAGAATCAAAATGAGTGTTGAAAGGGGCCCAAATTATTTTACTGAGCCAAATATTCCATGGATGCATGGAGTATTTGCGTGGTTCGTCGCATATTAAAGTGAAATATTATTCTAAAAGGACCAACACAAAATCTTAATGAGTGCGAAATATGATTTGGGATTTGGTTTATCGAATGGGCCAAATTTTTACGAATTATTGAAGTCTTGTGGAGTGAGTCACTTAGGGTCGGTTCGTGGATCGACCGAATCTTTTTTTTTTCATTGGTTGAATATTAAAGCGATACATTGAAGAGTTCAAATATGCAGAGGCTTCTGATCAACATAGGCACGCAGAATTTCTGAGACGAGTCTCTATTGCTGTAAGGAAATCGAAGTTGTGCATAATCAAATTCTCCATTGTATAAGCAAAATATCACTGCTAGTTCATGGGTTATCTTCACAAGCTCACCCACATCAATTCGTGTTGTTGAATATTTCAAAGGGGCCAAATTTTATTGCAGACTGAAAGCAATTTTATGAGGGAAAATTGTTTTCTGGGTTGAGTCATCACCTTGAGGCCGACATTCTGAGAACCTTCAAATTTTATGTGCCAACATATTCGATTTCAGGGTGTTATTTGGCTGAGGATTATCAACATATCATAGTAGGTCGTGGAAATTTTCTCTGCAATTGTCAAAGTATATCGCATTTTTGGGGACATCAAAGACAGATATTCTCTATAGAGTTTATCGAAATTTTGGGAGCCAAGTTCCACTTCTTTGAAATCGAGTGGTCAGTAGTCGGAGACCATACTTATTGTGGGTTGTTGAGGCTATTTTATCCATCCTTTAAGGGTCAACCTGCACTGGCACAGAGGTCAAAATCCTTTCCTCTGGTTGATCTTGTGGCCGCCATTTCTACAGAGCCAAAGCATTATTCATATTTAGGTCTACGTGGATTTCGGGGGAGCAGTTGAACACACTTCATCGACTTTTGCTAGCTATTGAAGTTGCCATTATTTGTTGGAAGTGTATACCACATTAAAGGTTGATTTCTGTGCTCTGGTAATTTTGTGGTTGTTGGACAATTCTTGGGTCTTCAAATCAGGTTCTCTGTACTTTCTTTTCATCCCTCATACTAGTCTCAAATATGAAGATGTATTGATTATTTATGCATGGTAAATGTTTGTATAAGTTTTAAGTACAGTATGAATGAAATATTTGAAATCTTTTCAAAAGTTTTTTTTATTACTTTGTTTGCTACACTATGCAAACAACCAGAAAAAGCACATACAACACTTTGTGAACCCACCACCTGTCAATATACCACAATAAACTAGAATATGTAAACTTAGAACTTTGTGGGTCCATATATCCTTGTATTGACATAGTTGAGGCTGAAGTTGAGTCATTGATGTTTTTCCTATGGTTGAGTATGTTAAGTGAAGGATTGAGGGATTGATGCATTGCAGAGATAGAGTTGAATATTGTTAAGGTTTGGGGATTATTGAGTTTATTGGATGGCTGTGAATTCTTGATGAATAGTTTTTGTTAAGTGTTGAAAGAGTGTCATTAGTTGTTGAGACCATATGCGTGTTTTCATAACAAGGGTAAGGTTGTTTATATTGTTGACCACATTATTGTATAATGTTGAGTGTTTTGTATGGCATAGTTTGAACCAATATATTGTTAGTGAGGTGTCTTAATAGTCAATCAGTTATAACATCTTGATGTACTTAACTTCATTGGGATAAACCATGAAGGAAATCACCAAACTCATAAATAAATTGAAAAGTTTGAACAATGCAGAAGTTGGTTCCTTGGAACACCATGCACCCAAATAAAACAACAGATCCCTTTCCAAGGGGATACTCACTTTGCTATAGTAAGAGCAGCCAAAAAAAGAGCATGAGTTGGGGCACAAAATCCTTGCACTTGGAACAAATTTGAAACACATGAAGGCCACATGGAAATTCCTTTTCAAACTGGATGAACTGGATGCACTCCATTATCAAGTGAGCCAGTTAGAAGGGAAAACTAATTTGGGCACTAAAACCTGCTATGCTTGCTCTCATACAACACAAGTTATTGTACGAACCTTGTGAAGGAGTTATGCTTCTAGTTGCATCTTGTCTCAGTAACATCATGAGACTAACCACCCCTATAGATCCTTACAATGATAATGTTATGAGGAGAGTTTTCATACTGATAGTAGAGACTTTCCAATACTTGGATAATAGTGTAGACTCTACCTTTGCGAAGAAGCTTGAGATTTTAGAAATCATGACCATGGTCAGAATATATGAAATCATTCTTGATATGGAGTGTGATGACTCGACCCATCAGATGTTCCAATGTTTCTTTAGCATTACAAAACATCATCTTGACTATGTCAAAACACACATGCAGTCCATCATATCATCATGTAGGATAGGTCGTGATGCCATTTGTCGGGAGTTGTAGTCTCGATTGTTGTTTGTCTGGGGGAGGGAACAGTTGGTCTCACCTGCTGCTTATGAGCTAGCCGAAAGGTTGGTTGAGCATAACATAAATCTTCTCAGGAGGTAGTTTACCAAGGAGGAGCAATTGAGAATTGAGGGGACATGTAGCAAGAACGAGTTAAGGAGAAAGGATCTTTGCTTTATCTACAAGGACCCTTGGGGAATTAACCACTCATGCTTGAGTGATATAAAGGGGATGATAGCAGTAGATCAGGGGGAGACTCATTATGACCATTCAGATGAGGATTCTTCTAAAGAGTATGAGAAGGCATGTAGGGATGATGGCATCAGTCGTGGTATGCATTACTGTCTGGTGGATCGGTTTGATGAGAAATAGATTATTCCCATGCAGAGAGGAGATTGATCAGGCCCGTAGAGATGTTGACAACAACGCAGATATACATCCATGTTCGATGAGTCAACATGTACAACACACAGTGGAGCACAATATGCATGATGGGCCATTTTTGGAGAGTCAGCTACTGGCACTTATTGAGCCCATGGTGGACGTGAGCAGAAGTCCCTAGGGCCATCCATTAATGAGGGACATACAGATATCCAGACAACCAGCATGGTTGTAGTTCTAGTAGACACTTGTCGTCAAGGGGTGCTAGACTCTGTTTTGTAGGAGGCTAGTAGACCAAAGGACCATGGAGATTCTTGGCAGATGAGAGTGGATCTTTTGGAGATGGTGGTGCACCCATCTTTTGCCCTACCCACTGCTGAGGTGTAGAAAGGTGCAATGGAATCCAAGCAGTAGCCCTCTCCAAGAGTACATAGATAGGGCTTGCAGCACAGTTTGGTCACTTGTACCCATTACAGGGAGAGAGGTATGGATTTCTCGAGGGATATTATTGACTGACCAAGCAGGGTTGTGCGAGTGGGGCATGGTGCAACATATGAGACTTATCACATATACAGGTCAATATGCATCCTATCCTTCCCACAAGATGGATTAGTGAAAGATCATGAGTTGGTATCCTTTTGATGGAGTATCATCCTTAGTCCAGGGCATAGTATAGTAGGAGCCCTTAGATGAGAGGGTTACTACATGTTTAAGTGGGAAGTGGGATGTGGACCGATAGTTCATCAGTATTCCAGTAGCACTAGCCCTGCATCAGCCGAGTGGGGTTCACCTCGACCTATGCCAGAGGTTGGATTAGAGAGAGGTGATGAGTTGGTACTCACTTCATGGAGCAGCAGATATAGCAGGAGATAGAGCATAGTCTGAGACATGGGACTTGGATGGTGATTGGCCATGGTGGAATTGGGATCCAGGTGGGTCTATGGGTAGCAGGTTGAGGCAAAGTTGGGCATCGGATCTAGGTATTGAGGGATCTAGTCATGTTTGGATTGCTTGGAGGCATGACATGGACTAGTGGTTCATATGGGATCCCAGTATCAGTGTGTAGATGCCTCTTTAGTGGACAAGTGTGGATTTCTTGAGAGAAAGCAATCTTGCAACAAGAGGATTTTTCATATCCCCGTTTTTTATTTTCCTCCATAGTATAGCCAGGTTGGATTTCCAGGGCACGGGATGGTCACATCATGGGAGCAGGTTTATGTCATTAGGGGTTCCGAGGGAATTTTGAGGAATTTTTATGGGATCTGATGGCATTCACTTGGCATACTCCATCATCCGCACAATTTTTCTTTCGTTCCGTTGCATTCCGACAACTTTCAAAAAATTGCATTATTATGGGGCCTAGCTTAATTAATTATGCTCGAGGTGGAATTCCAGGAGGATTAATTGATGGAACACCTTAGTGTAATAGCTCGTTAGAACCAGAACGAGAAGATCTACAGGATGGGATGCTAAGAAGTGGATTTCAAATGTTAGAGAGAGTATGGTAGCTAATTTACCATTTTCCCACATTAAAAAGAATATTTTAATTGAAATAAAAGAGGGAAAAGTGCTCCATGATTAAAATAATAATAAAATAGTAGGTTCTAGAAGGGTCCATCATATTTATAAAAAGAGGAGGAGGAGGCCATTAGGGGATATCTTGGATTTGATATCACTTCTTGTATGAGAGGTTGATAACTCGGTTATCTACTTCATTGGTGGCCCCATGACATAAATCATCGGGTGTGCTAGCGGGTGTTGGATGAAATCCCAACACTCTTGAGGAGATTTGACTTAGAAATATCAAAGTGCTTCAGTGGATTTTGGAGAGAGAAAAATTTTCGTAACCATTTTGCAGCAGTGTTCTCGACGAGCCATCTACATCATTGTGAGAGCCATTCATTAGTTGGGTCAGAGATATTTTTTTGGGTTTCGCTCTGCTTGCTTGGCAAGTTCAGTTTCCACTAGTCCTTCATGTTTATGTACTCTTTTCAGTGGATTAATAAAATTTCTCAGCGATTTTATTAGCATCTATTTGCGTATTATTTGTTGGATGTGTGTCTATTTATGTTTATTTTGTTGTTCAAGTTTATTTTTGGTATCTACTGTTCAAATTTCCATTAGGGATATTACACATGATGTGTTTGATGGAATGTCTATCATGGCTAGGATTGGTTAGGTCAAGTCCTTAATCAAGTTTTGTGTTAGAGACTTTGTCTTGGTGTCATTTATTGTCTTAGAAAGTCTCCTCAAGTTTTGGGTAGTGGTATGGAGACTAGACCTGAAAAAGTGGCTCAAATCTCACGGTAGCAGGCATTGAACTGGTTGAAAAAGACTATAGTCTCTCCCTTGCAAGCTTATGGGAGCGAATAGAGGCCTACAGTCACATGGATGTAGGCTTGTGCATGCGAATGGAGGCTTTTTTGTGAAAAATCAATTTGAGTTAGGGTTTGGGCACCTTGAGGGGTGGTTTAGCTCCTGTGGGTCCTATAACTCCTAAGGAAGGTCAGTAAGGTTTTGGTTTGGCGATTCCACTTCCTTAAGGTGATCTAGGAGGTTGAGTCATATCATAGTAACTCTTCATCACATATTTACCCCGGTGGACCGATTAGCTTGGGTAAGTGTAGGAGGAGGGTGTTACATGGGAGGACCTTCCCAAACTGAAGGTTGATCTCTTGGGTTTCCACAACATCAACAGGATAGGATGTTTCCCCACTATAAACCTATTGTGTCTATGTATTGTTTGGGTTCAGATTGGGTTGAGCAGCCATTTGAGGTTGCTTAGGTTGAGTATGGTGAGGGAGTTGTGGTTGTGGTTGAGGTGGAGGCAGTAAAGCAAGAGGTTGGGTTGTTTGAGGCCTCCACCCTGGTGAAAGGTTGCCCCATTAGGAAGATTGAGGTGGATATGGATGAAAAGGAGGGTTAATAGGATGAGGAGGATATTGAGAAGCATAAGGCCAAGGAGGAGGTGTGGGACATGTTGGATAAGTGTAAGGGTACCAAGGCTAGAAAGGTGCATTATGATTGGGATTGTAATGAGGATAGTGCGCACCTTGCATGCCCTGTTGATATGGCCAAGGGCCTTGAGGCCTCCTTTGGTTAATGAAGTAGAGTTTCTCTGAACCACCTTCTCCCCCTTGGTATACAACCTTCAGACATGGAAGAGAGGGACATTTGTTTGTCAATTGTTTTTCTTCACAAACAGAGAAGATTTGTATGACATTCAGTGGGAATTCATTCCAAGGGTGTCTCTTAGCACATCTAGGGAAAAATATGGCTAGTGCCCTTTCTGCTTCCTCTTGCTTCCTTTTAATTTGCATTGTATCCATATGTAGAGAAAAGATATGCAACATTTCACTCTTAAAATCCTCCAATATACTTCTTATCTCATTTTTGAGGGATGATGTAGAGGGAGATGAACTAACCAAGCCTTGGCTAGACCTACCCTTTTTCCTAACAGCCCTAGAGTGATTCTCGAATACTATTTTGATGTCATCATAAGGCAATTGGGATATGTCTCCCCCATACAACATGTTGAGGGTTTCCATTACATCCTCCTTGATCCCTCGGGGAAGAAATAGCTTGAGTGATTCACATTCAAGGGTATAGTTAGCCCTCCTATAATTGAGTTGGAATCTCACCTCATAGTCCTCTAAGGATTCATCTGGTCCTAGGGCCATCTTAAAGATTTCCTCCTTTGTTTCTTTGGACCTACAAAAATATTTGTACTTGTCAATGAAGGCTTGTTGCATTTAGGCCCAGGTAGTGATGTTGCCTCCAGGTAAACTCATAAACCAGTGCAAGGTTGCATCTTTGAGGATAGATGGAAACAACTTCAACTTTTGTTCATTTAAGGCATAGTCATAGGTCATACAGACAACAACAAATTCAAAAATAAAAGTGTCAGGATCCTCAAAGGTTAGGACATGGAAATGTTGAAGGGAAACGAGGCTTATATTTTTCATTCTATACTCCCCATTGGTTTCGTTGATAGGGAAAACCTCATTTTGTATGTTTTTGGCCATGATTTGAGTAGGTGAGATGGGTTCTTCTTCCAACAATGTAAACTTTGAAACGGGAACTGATACTGTTACCCGTTTTGCAGAGATAGCAAAAAAATGACCCGATTTTCAAAAGTGGTGATGCAGAATACACGTTTTTTTTAGAACATGGTTTTTGGAACTTTAATTTTTTTTCATGTTCAAGGATGAAATCAAGTTTTAGAATGGTAGTGATTTTCATGCTGATTTTAAAAAGTGAGTATTTTGCATCACACCTTTTTTTTAAAAGACCTATTTTTTGACTTTTAATTTTCTAGTGTGTGAAATGTGAAAAATTATTTTCTAAATTTGATAGTTTTTGAAGTCGTCATCTTATTCATATTTTCTTGTTCTCTATCTTAATTTTTTTTTTTTTTAGGGGGGGTTTTATTGTTTTGCGTTTT
>APFE030026594.1:87404-97769 GCA_000404065.3 Pinus taeda
GATATACTTTGTTCATAATGTCATGGTTTTTTAATTTTATAGTTGAAAAAATTTCAGTTTCTTTTGTATCTAGCATGGTGTGGTTGAAAACATGTTAAATTTATACTTAGGAAAGAAAAATGATATTCTACCACAAACATTAATGTGTTTTTTCCTTAAAAATTAACTTTGTTTGAGACATAAAAAATTGGTTTTATTACCATTTTTTAAAGAGTTTGAAAATTGACCCTAAAAAAAAAACGTTATTCCAGTAGCATCACTTTCGTTTTGAAGCTATATTTTGCACGAAAATTTCATAGTAAATTTCGTAGTCACCGCTATTTTTAAAACACGTTCAAAATTGGCACCTAAAAAAAAAACATCGTTCCAGTATACACACTTTTCGTTTTTAGCATTGTTTTTAATGTTTTTCTGGGGTTTTTGGGCCAGAGTTCCCGTTTGGAGTTTATAGTTCCCGTTTCAAAGTTTACATTGTTTTCCCCTATGGGTTCCTAAAAAATGTCAGGTTGCTTTCCTAGAGGGTCTTCTAACTCCGATGCAGTCACAAAGGGAAGTTCACAATCACCAAATAGGAATGAAGGTTGACTGCTTGAAGGATTGAGGGTTTTTGGTAAGAATTTCCCTTAACTATCCCTACTCCTACAAGGCATGAAAGAACTAGTTTGGTTTTTTGAATTATTTTTCTCTTTTTTTTAAGCTTTCAAATCAATAAGACTGGTGCAAAACAAAAACAAGTAACTCCTAGGTAGAAACAACACCTATTGGAATGCCTCCCCGGTAATAGTGCCAAAAAGTGATGAGCCCTGGTATTGCACCAAGAATGCTGCAACTCCCAAGGCTTTTCAACTTAAATTATCAACCCGAGGTTCGTACAAACTTAGAGGTGATAGTGCTATATGAACAACATGTTAGGTTCTACTCAAGTAACCCTCAAATATTTTAGAGACCACTCCTACAACTAACTACAAAAGGAATTTCTTATGAAAGCATATCATGATTACAAGAAGATGAACATGATTCTATCTATAGAAATGAATGTACCATTCACTAAATGTAATTGAAATTGCATGAAAGAAAGAGGATAGTCTAATTGCAAAAGTAAACCATGCTACTATATTTGCATACTCAATCAAATATACTACTTGCGGGAATCATTTAGCTATTGGTGACTTGCTTAAGAATGAGGAATTCAGTCTTCAACACAAATATATGTAAAAATAAATGCTAAGTATAATTCTACTTGTTGTCTTATGTTTGTGTTGAGGAAAGGATGGGATTGGGGTGGTATTATAGTTTTCATTAATCATAATATCAAAGCTTGGGGGCCATTATTCAACTTCAGAGTGCAAGGGTCAAATTTTGGAGCGAATCTGGCTAAAGAAAGCAATGTTACAGGGATGCTACAAGAAGTTATACATGAGGTCTTGTATTGCTACAAGAGGCCCTATTTTGCTACATGAGGGGCTATGAGATCTCTTTGAGGACAATAATGGTATCTTGAAGGTGAAGGAGGGTAGATCAAGGTGATTGAAGGGTGTCTGAGCCCCTTAGCCAATCTTAGTACCCCTCAGAGGCCTATCTTGCACCAAATTTTATGCCCATGGTGTCCTTCATTTTTCCTGGAAGAGTGATCTCGGTGGAAAAGTTTGGAAGCAATGTAAAGTGTCCACGAGAGATATGGAATGGTCTAGATGGATGTGGAAGAGTGGGCCCACCATTGTAACTCAACAACAATCCCTCCAGACCGGTCAAGTTCATGCATTCAATGATCAATATTACAGCAACATGAATCAAAGTGGAAAGGATGAGTTTATTTTTATTTCTTCCAGATCTAATATATCCTACAACATGCATCTAATCTAATTTCCAAATCATTGTTTCTAACTCCTAAATTGCAATAAACTAAGCATGCAGAAGAATCTCAATCCAAAACTAAATAATTTCCAATAAATCATAAACAAAATGTTTTGGCTTGTTATTGTATAGTCTTCCACCACACTTTCCATAGGAGAGGTGGCAGCCCCACCTACAACTACAATTTTGCAATATAATCCTACTTAAGCAGTAAAATCACTTACATAAGAAAAGAACCAGAATAAAATACAAGAGAGGGACTAAAGCCTTTGGGTTGGGCCCAAACCCAAGGGTTTCATTCATCCAAAACTAACACAGATGGAGGCCAACAACAAACTTTCCATTAATAGAAAATAAGATTCACATACATAGCATGAAAGATGAAAATAACAATGTCAAACACTAGGCTCTCAATAACTATCTATCTCCCACAAAAGTTTGAATCCTAATGAGCCTTTAGGATAGTTTATTTATACAAAAGGTAGATGAGGGTAGATCCCTTGAAGAGAGGAGTGATTCCCTCCAAAATCTCGATATTGGTGGATCTGGTTCCCTTGGATCTTCACATGCACTTGATTCCCTTGGCTGCTAGTGAATTTGACTTGTTGGTGAGGAATCTTTGATCTTAAGCCGCGTTGGGGAGTTAAAGCAGTGGACAAGCCCCGCTATATTTTCTCTAGATGTATCCATTCAACTCCTATATAGTAAATATATCCAAAAATGCTTCTTTTGCCTCTATATTAATCACATTAGGCGATGAAATATGACAAGTGCCCTTTAGTCTTCTTACTTAGCATATTATGGTTTGAAAATGAAAATTAATGTGAGAAAATGAGGGTTTTAAGGGTTGGAGGATAGCACAATGGGCCTCAAAATATACCTATTGATGAGACCCATTAAGATTCATAAATCATAAGACTACAACTATCACGGATTTTCACTCAAGTGCATATCAACTGTCTCAACAAATATGTGTTAGTACAACCATTTGAAAACAAGATCATTCCTTCATGCAATCTTATAGACACATAATCATATCAAGCAATTAATTAAACATTCAAACAACTTGTACGACAACACACCTCTTTTTCGTGGACAATGTATTAATGTTCCTAAATGGAGGGATAGGAGACCTCACCACCATCCATCACACCATCAATCTCTTCAAAATTGCTATAGGCATGATCATTAATAACTCTAAGTCCTCCATAATTGTATCAGAATTCTCCCCCCACGAGATACACTTTGCTATACAAAGGTTCCCCTTCACCCTAAACCAAATAGATGGAGGCCTCCGGTATCTGGGATATAGGTTGAAACCGCTCGGATATAAAATTGTGGACTAGATATGGTTGATCTCCAAGCTTGAGAAAATACCTAATATATGGTATCATAAGCATCTCTCCAGAGCCAGAATATCGGTGCTCATCAAGGCGATTGTGGAGGCCACCCCTGTTTATTGGATGTCCCTCGCATGGATCCCAAGAGGCATTCTCAACCGAATACAAAACCTCTACTGTAGATTCCTGTGGAAAGGCAAACAAATAGGAAGGATATATTCATGGGCAAGATGGGATCTTTTGTCTATCCCTAAGAAATGGGGTGGCTGGGGTATAAAGAAATTTGGGGATTTCTCCTCAGCACTGGCAGCCAAGCTAGGGTGGAAATTAGTCACCACCAACAGTCTCTGGACCAAAATTGCAGTCGCTAAATATATTGCACCCCTAAGGCTGCTAGACTGGCTAAGACAAACAAGCTGGAACAAAACTGGGGTCTCAAATATATGGAAAGCGGTTCTAAACTCAATGTCTCTTATTCGGGATGGCCTAACTTGGAGAATATCTGATGGGACATCCATCCAAATAGGTCGCGACCCTTGGATAGGATGTGGGAATGCACACCAGCTACCTAAAGACTTTCTCCAGAACCTTAACGAGAAAGGAATTACACACATAGTGAACATTGCAGACCAAGAGAGATCAACCTTCCTGCACCAAGCTTGGAAGTCAGCCCATAGCTTGCTCCTTCCTTTACAGTGGCACCAAGCTTGGAGTACTTACACTACAGCTCTCACTGAATCTCATATTCGATTAAGAGAAGGGGAGATGAGATTACATGGGCCATCGCCAAAAATGGTTGGTACTCCCCAAAAGAGGGGTATCTACAACTGGCCAATCGACACTAGCCTCAACACATAGATACATGGTGGAAAGGAATGTGGAAGCTCAAAGCACCCCCTCGAACGAGATTACTCATGTGGTCCATATTGAAGAATAAGGTGCCAATGGGAGACAACTTGAACAAAAGAGGGCAATATGGACCTTACTGGCGTTGCCTCTGTAAGTACAACACTGAATCTTTGGATCACCTCTTCCTCTCTTGTCCTGTCACAATTGATATTTGGAACTCCATTCTATCTCACACACTCTCATCCATCAATTGGAGGGGTCAGACCACCAAGGAGGTATGGGCAAATTGGTGGTCATCTGTATCATCACCCAAAGCTAGGAACCTCCCCCTACTCATTAGCTGGGAAATCTGGATAGCTAGGAACTGCATCATATTTCAGGACACCGCCCCCCACTGGCCATCCATCATAGCTAGAATAATAGCCGACTACAGTTCACTAACCGAGGACGAGGTCACCTCTCCACCTAGAACTATCATCCCCGGATCCATTGATCACTCACAGCATGGGCATATTTTGATGGATCAACACAAGAAACGGGATGTGGAGGTGGGGTTGTTCTATATATTTCAGATTCACATTTCTATCATATTCAAATGGGACTTGGAAATTGCACAAACAACTTTGTTGAACTTATAACTGCCAAATACCTCATACAATTTGCAATTGAAAAGAACTGTGATAATCTACAAGTTTTCGGTGACTCGAAAATTGTTTGCAACTAGATTAATAAAACATCAACATGTCATGCATTCACATTGTGACATATATTGGATGAGGTGCATATATACATCACATATTTTGACAATTTTGCTTGTCACCATATCTACAGGGAACATAACACACTCGCTGACAAACTTTCCAAAACGACAGCGATCGGGCCATGCAACATCTGGATGATCCAGGAGCAGCAAGGAGGAGAACAGTTCCAGTACTACCATTGTCCATAAATGGACCAAGCAGATCAGGCTCGACAGGAGCCTGAAATCATTTGATAATTGACTGTTTATTTATGTTTATATTTACTATGCTTATACATAATCAACACATGTTCTCAGGAGTACTCTCTGCGTAGAGAAAAAAATTTGAAGTTTATTTATACAACACTTCATATAAAAGACTGTCTCCCTGCATGGAGTACATATTTTTGGTTCTTAAATTTTGGACTGGCACACAGCCACTAAATTTTGCATATGCTCATAACATCTACAGCTTGTAATTTTCCTATCTTAATGAAAATTACGATTTTTCTAAGGGGAAAAAAACTTGTAAACGTACCATGTTAGATAAACCACATAGATGACATAATCAAACTCATACCTCAATGTATCTCAGGGGAGGCTACCACATATGCACAGTCAGTCCAGATTAGTATGACATAATATCAAAAATATATCGAATCATACCTAAATATAATAACCATAATCATCTTCATGGGCCAATCCAGATTAGCATGATACATACAACATCAAGATCTTAAATACAATGACCATAATCATCATGTGTATGATTGCAATGCATATACAACAAGTTAACTACCATACATGAGTATCTAGCACACGTGCATATGAGCGCACTTAACTAGCATCTACCATGCATGTAACTACAACAACAATAGATTGACATATATTTTTATATCTATAATGCATATAATAACCATTAACCAACATACCTGCATGCCAAACATAAAAACCTATATGACAAATTGTTGTTACTCCGAGGTTTAGTTTTGTAACCTCACTTTGATGATCTGCATCTACTTCTCTATCTCGAAAGAAATGTCAGCCTCATAACATACTAATAGCATCATAAACTTCATAATGACCACCACGATGCATGCACAACCAACACTTAGACAACTAATATGCATGCATGACAAACACATTTTTCCCATCTAGTCCAAGTATTAAACCATGATCTGATACTAATTTGTGCTATCAGATATCAACCAAAGAGAATGGAACCCGCTCTTATAACAATCTGTAACCACCCCTCCCATATCTATTCACTTTCATCGTCTTACCAGGGGTAAACATGAGCTGAGGGCTACTATGACATGACCCAACCTCCTAGATCACCTTAAGAAAATGGAGTCGACAAACAAAGACTTTATGGACTTCCCTCTCAGGTGCTATAGGACCCAAAAGAACTAAACCACCCTTCTAGGTGGTCAAACCTTTATTTAACTTACTTTTTCACTGATCTGGACTCCCAGACGCTAGCATAACACTGCTTGAATTCGATTGTAACCCTCTAATCACATGCATAACCCTGCAATGGAGCAACTACAATATTTTTCACCCAATCCTGTGCTAGTGACCACAAGATCTAAGCCAATTTTTTAGGGCTAGTCTCCAGACCATTGCCCAGAACTTGATGAAACTTTCCATAACCATAAATGAAAAAATGGCAAAGCCTCTAACACAAAACTTGATCAAGGACTTGACCTAACCAAGCCCAACCACGACAGACATTTCGTCACACATATTGTGAACATGTAATCTACAGGTCATGAATACATATCTGAACATAAAGGTCTGATACTTATTTGAGAATCATCAAGAAGGCCTAATGCTCTCTCATAATAGCTGCAATAACATCTATTAGGCCATGCATTCAATAACCATTCATTTACAAATCAAAACATATCAAGAGCCATAACTAGATCTTGTCATGAAATCATGCTTATAACCAACATATAACTAGAATAATAACAGTGATATAACAGCCATCAAAACCACATAATAACAAGTACATTTGATCATGAAATACAAGAGGAAAATAGCTCTTACTAACATATGCAAATCCAACCAAGTCAAGGAATTCCATGTACCACCCGACCATAGATTGAGCTTAATTAAATCTTTCTTTCAACCAATCACCCATGTGCCATATTCCAAGCATGAATGTGGGACTCACAACAAACCAACGAGGGCTTCCTCAGGCTTTACTGCGTATCCCGCCATAATACACCAACCAGGGCTTCCTCAGGCTTTACTGTCTATCCTGCCATTATCGGCCAAGGGATTTTTAGTTCTGAAACCCTCATCTATACAAATAGGCTTTACTGCAATCTTGCCATTACCGATCAAAGAATTCCTAGGCCAATCAATAAACATACACTACCAAGCTTTACTGCAATCCCATCCAAAACTGGTCAAGGGATCACTAGGCCCTAACAAGCTTGGATGCTTCTGGATTTCTTCACCAATACCCTAAGGAATTTTCTTGTCTCCACCCTCAGGCTTTACTGCATATCCCACCATTACCGATCAAGGGATTTCTAGAACCTTGGGAATTTTCTGAAGAGCACCTCACCTGGTTCCATAAAATCATCCAACAATCCAAAGTTCAACCATATCATAGAAACCCATCACACAATGACTATTCGGAAATGAAAAGGCAAAGTTGAAAGCACTGTCACGCTCGGAAAAACCCATGCCAATGACATCAAGAGAACCAAATGCACACATGCATGCCAAAACTAGCAAGGAAACCATACATGCAACTCGATACTTGCAAAGTAATTTTGTTGTAGCCGCTTGATCCAACTCTTCCTTGTTTGATCATTGTTTTCCTTTGCTTTCTTGCTCTTCATTTTCCTTTATTTCTCCAATGCTAGAGTGCTCCAAGAATACTCTAAGTGTGCAAGAGTATGTGAGAGAGAGAATAGAGAGAGAGCTCCAACCCAAAACGGTAAAAAAGGTTAAACTGACAAAAAACCATGAAATGATCCTCATAAGCTTTTTTATCATCAAGACCTCTATTTTCTTCAATTTCCACAAATTTTCCTTCAATTTCCTCCTCACATTTTCTCCTATTTTCCATTATTTCATAAATAAAATGTCAATTCATGCCTCTTTGCCTTTTCAATACCTTTGTCAATGACCTTTCACCTTCATTTTCTCCTCTTTCCATTATTTTGTAAATACAATGTCAATTAATACCTCTTTGCCTTTTCATTACCTTTGTCAGTTTCCCCTTAGCCATAATAAACCAAATGAACATCCACTAAGATGTTTTGCCCAACATTTAGCTTGGAATATGTGTCTCATGCCCTTGGTATTATTTTTACCTTTACTAACTTTATTGCATGAATGTTTAACCCAGGGTTGTTACACTTATTTTTTTATTTTTTATTTACCTTTAATTAAACTAGTCTTATTATTTTCAACTATTTATAATCATTATAACATGATTCTTTGCTTTTTACAAATAGTTTTTATCTTCTTCTTTTTTATTAAAAAAAATTTAAATAATTATATTAATTTATCAATTTCTATTAAAATTAACTATAAATAAGCAATTTTTAATTTAATATGAATTATTCTATTAAAGCCTCATCGATTTTTATTTAAATATATTATTTTAAGCCCTATAAAAATTAGCTAAATTAAAAATCAACCGTATAAATATTAAGTAAAACTTATAATTCAAAGTTCAAAATCCCCCACAAAAACAAATCAACAAATACATATATAAATATTAAAAAAAATACCAAATAATTGATAGAGATATAACATAAAATTTCCAATCAACGTGACTTCAAACCTAAACCTATATTTTTCAGTCAACTTATTGCAAAACTAAACCTATAGCCCTGACAGAGACAATCATCCACAATAAATATATGAAAACCTATATTTTTCAATCAACTTGATTGCAAACATAAACCTATAACCCCTACACAGAAAATCATCCACAATAAATATTGCATATATAATTGAATAATATAGGATTCTAATATTCTTATGACACATGCTATAATAGTCCAAAACTTATCATTGCAGAAATGCTTAAATGATAGCCAAAATAACGTATTAGAAAGTTGTGCAACAACTAATAGCATGTTTACACAGTAAGAGAGCTTGCCCTCACATTTAGTATCAAAATTTACAAATTTATTGAAACCAAAACTAAGTGTGCATACATGGATTTAAATAGTAAGTATATGAGTTAGATTAAATTGTGCAAGGTTGTAATGATGTTGGCTGTTATAATCTTTAGGTGTTAAATATGTTTTGGCTTCTTAATTGTTGTAAAATTTAAGGTTAATTAGAAAAGTATCAATTTATATTTGATTGTAAAATTTAAGTTTAATTAGTAAAGTCTCAATTTATATTTGATTGATGTATGGTAAAGTTTTAAAAAAATTTAAATCATGAAAAAAATTAAATTAAATTATATATATTTTTTAATTATTATTATTAAAAAACAAATAACAAGATTTTTAACTATAGATGATGGGGCCAACCCATGTGGTCCCGCCTTGCCTCAGCTGATGTGGATTTACGTTATTGAACTGGTTAAGATACGCGTTAATTGGAAATTGATTATTGTTTAATTGGCAATCAACTTGGCATGTACTCTCATTACTCCTCCGTTGGACACCTGTTCTCCTCGGGATCCTGGCAAACCCTACCTTGTTTTTGTTACCCGGTTCACGCCCTTGCGGTCATTTCTATCTACGGTGCTTGGTCTCGGTGGTCTCTGTGTTGTTTGGTTCCGCCTCTGGTTATTTGTCTGTGATGAAACCCTTTGGTTTTCCGCCTGTTCCGTGGTGATATGATGAGGGCTCAGCTATACTCTGTCGTTCCTGTGTTGGTTTGTCTGTCCGGCGCTTGGTTTCTGTGGTAAGTTATTTCGGTTCCATCATATGCTCGTTTCGTTTTTTCATGGCTGTGAACACTCTCCTTTGTTTGGTTACGTGGGTACTGTCTGGTCTGGTCTTCTTGACAATTCTTTGGTTAATTGCTATGGCGTAATGGTGCTCGGTCCGCTCAGCTCGACAGCTACCCAAGTCGATGGAATTCCGGGTTCTTTCCTCTCCGGCGCTCAGCTATTTTTGACAAGGTATGTCACAGTTCTATGCTGGAGTTTCTTTACCTTTATTTGCACAGAGACTAACGTTCTTCGGCCCCTCTGTGGGCAGGGGTCTCTGGTTCGGGGTTCTTTTGGCCTACTGTTCCGGCTCACTTTAAGGTATGGTCACTCTCTTACATCCATGCTCAGGGTTTTCGTTTCCAGGCTTTACGGCTTCACTTCTTATGCAAGGCTTTTATTTAAAAGAAACCCTGACCTTCCGCCTTTTGTGTCTTTTGCAGGTGTGGCCATCCTCTGTGTCGTGGCAGTGGCATTCGTCGACTCCTTCCGGGTAGCCCTGTTCTTGTTTTGCTTTTCTGTAATGAGTCTTGGTCCTGGTCACGGGTTATGGTCGCTTGTTATGTGGAATACCTGTTTATTTGTCGTGTTTGGAATTCTTGGGTTTGTCAAACCCTTGGTCGTAACTTAGGAAGGTTTGTGGTGTCGGTTGCAACGCTGTT
>APFE030026594.1:98811-128040 GCA_000404065.3 Pinus taeda
CCCATTAAGATTCATAAATCATAAGACTACAACTATCACGGATTTTCACTCAAGTGCATATCAACTGTCTCAACAAATATGTGTTAGTACAACCATTTGAAAACAAGATCATTCCTTCATGCAATCTTATAGACACATAATCATATCAAGCAATTAATTAAACATTCAAACAACTTGTACGACAACACACCTCTTTTTCGTGGACAATGTATTAATGTTCCTAAATGGAGGGATAGGAGACCTCACCACCATCCATCACACCATCAATCTCTTCAAAATTGCTATAGGCATGATCATTAATAACTCTAAGTCCTCCATAATTGTATCAGAATTCTCCCCCCACGAGATACACTTTGCTATACAAAGGTTCCCCTTCACCCTAAACCAAATAGATGGAGGCCTCCGGTATCTGGGATATAGGTTGAAACCGCTCGGATATAAAATTGTGGACTAGATATGGTTGATCTCCAAGCTTGAGAAAATACCTAATATATGGTATCATAAGCATCTCTCCAGAGCCAGAATATCGGTGCTCATCAAGGCGATTGTGGAGGCCACCCCTGTTTATTGGATGTCCCTCGCATGGATCCCAAGAGGCATTCTCAACCGAATACAAAACCTCTACTGTAGATTCCTGTGGAAAGGCAAACAAATAGGAAGGATATATTCATGGGCAAGATGGGATCTTTTGTCTATCCCTAAGAAATGGGGTGGCTGGGGTATAAAGAAATTTGGGGATTTCTCCTCAGCACTGGCAGCCAAGCTAGGGTGGAAATTAGTCACCACCAACAGTCTCTGGACCAAAATTGCAGTCGCTAAATATATTGCACCCCTAAGGCTGCTAGACTGGCTAAGACAAACAAGCTGGAACAAAACTGGGGTCTCAAATATATGGAAAGCGGTTCTAAACTCAATGTCTCTTATTCGGGATGGCCTAACTTGGAGAATATCTGATGGGACATCCATCCAAATAGGTCGCGACCCTTGGATAGGATGTGGGAATGCACACCAGCTACCTAAAGACTTTCTCCAGAACCTTAACGAGAAAGGAATTACACACATAGTGAACATTGCAGACCAAGAGAGATCAACCTTCCTGCACCAAGCTTGGAAGTCAGCCCATAGCTTGCTCCTTCCTTTACAGTGGCACCAAGCTTGGAGTACTTACACTACAGCTCTCACTGAATCTCATATTCGATTAAGAGAAGGGGAGATGAGATTACATGGGCCATCGCCAAAAATGGTTGGTACTCCCCAAAAGAGGGGTATCTACAACTGGCCAATCGACACTAGCCTCAACACATAGATACATGGTGGAAAGGAATGTGGAAGCTCAAAGCACCCCCTCGAACGAGATTACTCATGTGGTCCATATTGAAGAATAAGGTGCCAATGGGAGACAACTTGAACAAAAGAGGGCAATATGGACCTTACTGGCGTTGCCTCTGTAAGTACAACACTGAATCTTTGGATCACCTCTTCCTCTCTTGTCCTGTCACAATTGATATTTGGAACTCCATTCTATCTCACACACTCTCATCCATCAATTGGAGGGGTCAGACCACCAAGGAGGTATGGGCAAATTGGTGGTCATCTGTATCATCACCCAAAGCTAGGAACCTCCCCCTACTCATTAGCTGGGAAATCTGGATAGCTAGGAACTGCATCATATTTCAGGACACCGCCCCCCACTGGCCATCCATCATAGCTAGAATAATAGCCGACTACAGTTCACTAACCGAGGACGAGGTCACCTCTCCACCTAGAACTATCATCCCCGGATCCATTGATCACTCACAGCATGGGCATATTTTGATGGATCAACACAAGAAACGGGATGTGGAGGTGGGGTTGTTCTATATATTTCAGATTCACATTTCTATCATATTCAAATGGGACTTGGAAATTGCACAAACAACTTTGTTGAACTTATAACTGCCAAATACCTCATACAATTTGCAATTGAAAAGAACTGTGATAATCTACAAGTTTTCGGTGACTCGAAAATTGTTTGCAACTAGATTAATAAAACATCAACATGTCATGCATTCACATTGTGACATATATTGGATGAGGTGCATATATACATCACATATTTTGACAATTTTGCTTGTCACCATATCTACAGGGAACATAACACACTCGCTGACAAACTTTCCAAAACGACAGCGATCGGGCCATGCAACATCTGGATGATCCAGGAGCAGCAAGGAGGAGAACAGTTCCAGTACTACCATTGTCCATAAATGGACCAAGCAGATCAGGCTCGACAGGAGCCTGAAATCATTTGATAATTGACTGTTTATTTATGTTTATATTTACTATGCTTATACATAATCAACACATGTTCTCAGGAGTACTCTCTGCGTAGAGAAAAAAATTTGAAGTTTATTTATACAACACTTCATATAAAAGACTGTCTCCCTGCATGGAGTACATATTTTTGGTTCTTAAATTTTGGACTGGCACACAGCCACTAAATTTTGCATATGCTCATAACATCTACAGCTTGTAATTTTCCTATCTTAATGAAAATTACGATTTTTCTAAGGGGAAAAAAACTTGTAAACGTACCATGTTAGATAAACCACATAGATGACATAATCAAACTCATACCTCAATGTATCTCAGGGGAGGCTACCACATATGCACAGTCAGTCCAGATTAGTATGACATAATATCAAAAATATATCGAATCATACCTAAATATAATAACCATAATCATCTTCATGGGCCAATCCAGATTAGCATGATACATACAACATCAAGATCTTAAATACAATGACCATAATCATCATGTGTATGATTGCAATGCATATACAACAAGTTAACTACCATACATGAGTATCTAGCACACGTGCATATGAGCGCACTTAACTAGCATCTACCATGCATGTAACTACAACAACAATAGATTGACATATATTTTTATATCTATAATGCATATAATAACCATTAACCAACATACCTGCATGCCAAACATAAAAACCTATATGACAAATTGTTGTTACTCCGAGGTTTAGTTTTGTAACCTCACTTTGATGATCTGCATCTACTTCTCTATCTCGAAAGAAATGTCAGCCTCATAACATACTAATAGCATCATAAACTTCATAATGACCACCACGATGCATGCACAACCAACACTTAGACAACTAATATGCATGCATGACAAACACATTTTTCCCATCTAGTCCAAGTATTAAACCATGATCTGATACTAATTTGTGCTATCAGATATCAACCAAAGAGAATGGAACCCGCTCTTATAACAATCTGTAACCACCCCTCCCATATCTATTCACTTTCATCGTCTTACCAGGGGTAAACATGAGCTGAGGGCTACTATGACATGACCCAACCTCCTAGATCACCTTAAGAAAATGGAGTCGACAAACAAAGACTTTATGGACTTCCCTCTCAGGTGCTATAGGACCCAAAAGAACTAAACCACCCTTCTAGGTGGTCAAACCTTTATTTAACTTACTTTTTCACTGATCTGGACTCCCAGACGCTAGCATAACACTGCTTGAATTCGATTGTAACCCTCTAATCACATGCATAACCCTGCAATGGAGCAACTACAATATTTTTCACCCAATCCTGTGCTAGTGACCACAAGATCTAAGCCAATTTTTTAGGGCTAGTCTCCAGACCATTGCCCAGAACTTGATGAAACTTTCCATAACCATAAATGAAAAAATGGCAAAGCCTCTAACACAAAACTTGATCAAGGACTTGACCTAACCAAGCCCAACCACGACAGACATTTCGTCACACATATTGTGAACATGTAATCTACAGGTCATGAATACATATCTGAACATAAAGGTCTGATACTTATTTGAGAATCATCAAGAAGGCCTAATGCTCTCTCATAATAGCTGCAATAACATCTATTAGGCCATGCATTCAATAACCATTCATTTACAAATCAAAACATATCAAGAGCCATAACTAGATCTTGTCATGAAATCATGCTTATAACCAACATATAACTAGAATAATAACAGTGATATAACAGCCATCAAAACCACATAATAACAAGTACATTTGATCATGAAATACAAGAGGAAAATAGCTCTTACTAACATATGCAAATCCAACCAAGTCAAGGAATTCCATGTACCACCCGACCATAGATTGAGCTTAATTAAATCTTTCTTTCAACCAATCACCCATGTGCCATATTCCAAGCATGAATGTGGGACTCACAACAAACCAACGAGGGCTTCCTCAGGCTTTACTGCGTATCCCGCCATAATACACCAACCAGGGCTTCCTCAGGCTTTACTGTCTATCCTGCCATTATCGGCCAAGGGATTTTTAGTTCTGAAACCCTCATCTATACAAATAGGCTTTACTGCAATCTTGCCATTACCGATCAAAGAATTCCTAGGCCAATCAATAAACATACACTACCAAGCTTTACTGCAATCCCATCCAAAACTGGTCAAGGGATCACTAGGCCCTAACAAGCTTGGATGCTTCTGGATTTCTTCACCAATACCCTAAGGAATTTTCTTGTCTCCACCCTCAGGCTTTACTGCATATCCCACCATTACCGATCAAGGGATTTCTAGAACCTTGGGAATTTTCTGAAGAGCACCTCACCTGGTTCCATAAAATCATCCAACAATCCAAAGTTCAACCATATCATAGAAACCCATCACACAATGACTATTCGGAAATGAAAAGGCAAAGTTGAAAGCACTGTCACGCTCGGAAAAACCCATGCCAATGACATCAAGAGAACCAAATGCACACATGCATGCCAAAACTAGCAAGGAAACCATACATGCAACTCGATACTTGCAAAGTAATTTTGTTGTAGCCGCTTGATCCAACTCTTCCTTGTTTGATCATTGTTTTCCTTTGCTTTCTTGCTCTTCATTTTCCTTTATTTCTCCAATGCTAGAGTGCTCCAAGAATACTCTAAGTGTGCAAGAGTATGTGAGAGAGAGAATAGAGAGAGAGCTCCAACCCAAAACGGTAAAAAAGGTTAAACTGACAAAAAACCATGAAATGATCCTCATAAGCTTTTTTATCATCAAGACCTCTATTTTCTTCAATTTCCACAAATTTTCCTTCAATTTCCTCCTCACATTTTCTCCTATTTTCCATTATTTCATAAATAAAATGTCAATTCATGCCTCTTTGCCTTTTCAATACCTTTGTCAATGACCTTTCACCTTCATTTTCTCCTCTTTCCATTATTTTGTAAATACAATGTCAATTAATACCTCTTTGCCTTTTCATTACCTTTGTCAGTTTCCCCTTAGCCATAATAAACCAAATGAACATCCACTAAGATGTTTTGCCCAACATTTAGCTTGGAATATGTGTCTCATGCCCTTGGTATTATTTTTACCTTTACTAACTTTATTGCATGAATGTTTAACCCAGGGTTGTTACACTTATTTTTTTATTTTTTATTTACCTTTAATTAAACTAGTCTTATTATTTTCAACTATTTATAATCATTATAACATGATTCTTTGCTTTTACATAGTTTTTCTTTCTTTTTGATTAAAAAATAAATTTAAAAATTATTTATTATATATCAATTCTATTAAATTAACTAGAAATATTTCATTTTTATTAGTAAATTATTCTTAAGCTATCGGAATTTTTTTATTAACTAAATTATTTTTAAAGCCATAAAAATTAGCTAAATAAAATCACGGTATAATAGAATATTAAGGTTAAAATATACTAATTCAAAGTTCAAATCCCACAAACAAATCAAAAATACATATTTAATATTAAAAATAACCAAATATATAAAATTTAACATAAAATTTCCAATCAACGTGACTTCAAACCTAAACCTATATTTTTCAGTCAACTTATTGCAAAACTAAACCTATAGCCCTGACAGAGACAATCATCCACAATAAATATATGAAAACCTATATTTTTCAATCAACTTGATTGCAAACATAAACCTATAACCCCTACACAGAAAATCATCCACAATAAATATTGCATATATAATTGAATAATATAGGATTCTAATATTCTTATGACACATGCTATAATAGTCCAAAACTTATCATTGCAGAAATGCTTAAATGATAGCCAAAATAACGTATTAGAAAGTTGTGCAACAACTAATAGCATGTTTACACAGTAAGAGAGCTTGCCCTCACATTTAGTATCAAAATTTACAAATTTATTGAAACCAAAACTAAGTGTGCATACATGGATTTAAATAGTAAGTATATGAGTTAGATTAAATTGTGCAAGGTTGTAATGATGTTGGCTGTTATAATCTTTAGGTGTTAAATATGTTTTGGCTTCTTAATTGTTGTAAAATTTAAGGTTAATTAGAAAAGTATCAATTTATATTTGATTGTAAAATTTAAGTTTAATTAGTAAAGTCTCAATTTATATTTGATTGATGTATGGTAAAGTTTTAAAAAAATTAAATATAAATAATTTAAATTATATATATTTTTTAATTATTATTTATTAAAAAACAAATAACAAGATTTTTAACTATAGATGATGGGGCCAACCCATGTGGTCCCGCCTTGCCTCAGCTGATGTGGATTTACGTTATTGAACTGGTTAAGATACGCGTTAATTGGAAATTGATTATTGTTTAATTGGCAATCAACTTGGCATGTACTCTCATTACTCCTCCGTTGGACACCTGTTCTCCTCGGGATCCTGGCAAACCCTACCTTGTTTTTGTTACCCGGTTCACGCCCTTGCGGTCATTTCTATCTACGGTGCTTGGTCTCGGTGGTCTCTGTGTTGTTTGGTTCCGCCTCTGGTTATTTGTCTGTGATGAAACCCTTTGGTTTTCCGCCTGTTCCGTGGTGATATGATGAGGGCTCAGCTATACTCTGTCGTTCCTGTGTTGGTTTGTCTGTCCGGCGCTTGGTTTCTGTGGTAAGTTATTTCGGTTCCATCATATGCTCGTTTCGTTTTTTCATGGCTGTGAACACTCTCCTTTGTTTGGTTACGTGGGTACTGTCTGGTCTGGTCTTCTTGACAATTCTTTGGTTAATTGCTATGGCGTAATGGTGCTCGGTCCGCTCAGCTCGACAGCTACCCAAGTCGATGGAATTCCGGGTTCTTTCCTCTCCGGCGCTCAGCTATTTTTGACAAGGTATGTCACAGTTCTATGCTGGAGTTTCTTTACCTTTATTTGCACAGAGACTAACGTTCTTCGGCCCCTCTGTGGGCAGGGGTCTCTGGTTCGGGGTTCTTTTGGCCTACTGTTCCGGCTCACTTTAAGGTATGGTCACTCTCTTACATCCATGCTCAGGGTTTTCGTTTCCAGGCTTTACGGCTTCACTTCTTATGCAAGGCTTTTATTTAAAAGAAACCCTGACCTTCCGCCTTTTGTGTCTTTTGCAGGTGTGGCCATCCTCTGTGTCGTGGCAGTGGCATTCGTCGACTCCTTCCGGGTAGCCCTGTTCTTGTTTTGCTTTTCTGTAATGAGTCTTGGTCCTGGTCACGGGTTATGGTCGCTTGTTATGTGGAATACCTGTTTATTTGTCGTGTTTGGAATTCTTGGGTTTGTCAAACCCTTGGTCGTAACTTAGGAAGGTTTGTGGTGTCGGTTGCAACGCTGTTCAGTTGCACTATGATGAACTGTTCTATGTAATTTTTATGCTGAGAAAATACATTGTAAACTTAAGTAGAAGATAGACTCATTTGCTGCCAGTTCTGGTTGCTTACTTGGTGACTGTGTTTGTTTGGTTTGAACCCGTAGTGGGTGTTGGTCCTTTCCGCCTCTTGTTTGCTTTCTTCTCTGCCAGTTCGTAACTCTTCGAATACTGTAAAGAACTTTTGATATATGTAAATAAAAGTGAAATATTTATACAACACTGTACATACAGGTTTTTGTTACTAAGGACACATGTATGAATAATCTGTTTGCTTGTGCACTGAAATAAAATGAAGGAAATGTATATTTATTTTCTGTTATTCTCTTGTGTGTGCTCCGCTGCTGAACCCCACTGGGTTTGCTTGCTTGTCTTTTTATACATTGTTTCCAGGCAGTTTGGTAACTGCTAGTAGTTGCTCAATTACAGTTTTAGCAGTTACTACAGACATGACTTTCCTTGACTATTAACTAGTTTACTTAGTCTGCTCTTTACAATAGGAATTTATTGTTAACTGTCTAATGACCCTAACCTACTATTACCGTTTCTAATTAGAACCTATTACAATAATTCAGACATAATGAACAGAAACTAAAATAACAACAGTGAACATTGTAGCTGACAAAGAAAGAAAGAAAAAAATCCATAAGAACGTGACAGACTTGCTGTCCGTTCAGTGAACTATTTCTCATCCCCAATCTTTTTCAGAAACTTTGTCCGCCCTCCTTCGGTCTTCACCCTGTTGACCAGATGCTCCTGCATCAATAGAGATTTGTTTTTATTTTGTCATAAAGATTATTAACTCATAAATAGACTTTGTTATAATATCATGGATCAATACCATGGTTTACTAATGGCACATGTCCTAAAAAAATATAACCCATGTTCATATCACATTTTATTTTTTATTTATAAGTTTAATTAAACTGGAAGAAAGAGTATAACTACTTTTTAAGATAAATCTCAACCTTTGATTTAGGACTATTACTACTAAGAATATTCTGAATATCATATGCAAGTTAAATTCCTACCATTCACCTATTAATTATTGATAATTAAATTAAAATTCTAGAATCCCTATTGATAATTAATATTTGGATGGTAGGGATTTGACTTCCATGGAATATTTTAGAATATTCTTATTGATAATTAAATTAAAATTTTTGAAGCCCTATTGATAATTAATATATGGGGTGAAGACTTTCATAGAATATTCTAAAATATTCCATGGAAATTATTGATAATTAGATTAAAATTTTGGAAGTTCTATTGATAATTAATAGACTAATAGACAAAACAACATTTTTTTATCATATCAATTTTGTCAGAAGTTTAAGTTGTTTAATTTATGCATTCAAAACTTATTTTAAACAACAAGAAATCACAAAGATGTCATTTTGTCTATTAATTGGACCCTACACAATTAATATGTGGATAGTAGAGTTTTAACCTCCATGGGATATTTTAGAATATTCTTAGTAGTATTCATAAATAAAAAAATGAACTTTATATAAAAATTACTCCTTTCAATTAAATTGATTAATTAAAAAAAATGTCATATGAACATGAGTTATGACTTTTTAGACATGCAGTATTAATAAGTCATGGTATTGGCCCATGGTATTATAAGAAAATCTATTTATACATTAAGAAACTCTCTAGTAAAGTGGGGGTGAATCTCCATTGTTAATAATCTTGTTACATGTATATATGTTTAACTCATGTGAGATGTATATGTGGTATGTGTTTTGACACATATTGACATTACCAACCATTTAATTCATTAATAGTTAGAATAAAGGGTCTTTAGTAATAATCAAGATAGAGGGTTGAAATTTATCTCAAAGGTAATTATGCACTGTTTTCTTTTCAATTTAATTAAAAAAATTAAAAAATTGAATTAAATTAAACTAAATAAAATTAAAGTTGTCTATAAAATGAGTTATAGTTTTTTTTGGGTATGGGGTATTGATAATCCATGGTATCCCATAGTAATGTAACCAAGTCTATTTATATGTTAAGAATCTCCATAATAAATTGAGAGTGAATCTACATGATTAAAAATATTGTTAGGTGTTTTTTTTTTAAGTTGTTTTTACTGCGCCTTTTTGGACTTTCTGTGCTGGAATCTAGCGAAAAAATTTGAGGTGAAATCTTGATTTGTGTTATTTCAATAAATTCTGCGAGATTTTAGAGAAATTAGAAAAAAAAACCACCAAAAAAATTTCCAAAATATCAACAGTAAAAACAAAACATTGTAAACAACAACTCACCTCAAAACTATAATAGAATAATAATTTTAAAATAAAAATATATGTTAAATTAATTTCATAATTTAAGGTATCTCAATATTTCCAACCATTTTTTATAATAATTATATTAATCAATTTTTAAACTTAATTATTTATGTATGAAGGCTCCGCCTTCTTGATTTTATTACACGATCACTTTCATTACACACAAATCTAAGATTTCTCTGAACGAGATGAAATAATTTTTGAGTGACTAGTTGACAATGGCTTTGTTTTGCATGGAGGATCATGTTTGGTACATGCATCACATACACTGTATACCAAATATAAAGTAGTGCACAATCTCTATAGTGATTACAATATTGAAGTTTAAATAATAGTGATTACAATATTGAGTTATTGAGGTCTAAATAATTTAGAGTGTTCTTAATTGCCAATGGGATCTCTAATTTATTCCTCATTGTTATCATGTCTGTCAATATAATCTTGATGCTAAAATTTATTTAGACTTTGAAATTATAAATGCACATACTCTTCCCTCCTTGAGATAAGGAGCTATTTAGATTTTAAAATTATAAATACACTAACTAACTTCACCATATAGTCATTACATCCCTTTTCATATATATATTATTGAACTAAAAACTAAATAATATTAGAAAACAATCATGATATTATTTTTTATACTAATTTTTGGTTTAAATTTTTATTATATATATACATTAAAAATTTTCAAATAAAAAACAAATTAATTAAATAACACAATTTGAAGAAAAACGAAGTTATTATTTTTCCTTGACTTTTTTTTTAGAGTTGAGAATAATGGTTTCTGTGAAATTTCTTTTCTCTCTTTCTTCCTTCTGCTTCTTCTGCTCTTCTTTTTTTTTTTTTTTTTTTTTTTTTTCGAAGAAAAATCGAACTTTTTATTAGAGATAAAAAGTTACATTGCATATGCATCAGCATCACTTTTTTACTGTTAGGCTATTTTGTTGTCAAAACACAATCTGTCCTACTTGCAACAAGAAATCAACAGGTCTTTGGGATAGAAATCCCTCTCTGAGTTGTACGGCCGTGGCTCGTAATAGTCTTTCCGGCACAGCCATAACCCATCCGAACATGTGGGTCTCCTCGAAAGAGGAAAACAACCCTTACAAAATTTGTGCAGAAGTTTCCAGTTCTTCTACCTCCGATAATACAAAAACAAAAAACATATTAAGGAAATAGCTATAAAGTTTTTATGTATATGCTGAAAAGAAACAGTCAAAAATGATGGAGATAAGGCAGCTGATCTGAAGAGCTGGTCTGTCCATGATTAACCTGTACTATTTTCCAACTGCCCATATCTTGTTGTATACCTTCTTTAGAAAGGTGGTCTGCTAAGTCATTAAGTTCCCTGTAGATATGACATATGGAAAAACAGTTAAAAGAAAGTTTCAGAACCTGAATTTCATCCAGCAGAAGTTTTAAAGATTTATTTTTGCATACACTATGACCATTAACCCATTTGATGACATTTAGTGAGTCTCCAAAGATCTGAATTGTGGGAGTGTTCCTCTGAATGAGCCAGCATAGGAGAAGTTTCATCACTGATAATTCTGCGAAGTTATTGGTGCCAGAGCCTAAGCCAACCGAGGCTTTTATGAGCTGTTCTGAGTTTTCGTGGATGACTATACCAGCACCTGCCTTGTTGTTCTGAGAAGCCCCGTCAAAAAAAGCCCAAGGAATACCTTCTTTTATTTGAATTTCCTTGATTTGTCTTTGAGGAGATTTCTTTTCTGGTTCAGGGATGCTGGAGAAGATAGAGACACTAAGGGTTGCCGAAACTGCCCGCGGGATTTCCTTGTCCTGAAAGATGCTTTTATTCCTGGCTATCCAAACCCCCCCTCTGATAATCAGGGGGAGATTCCGCATATTTCCTTCAGGATGTTGTTGCCACCAATTAGACCATGCCTCGGTCATATTTCCACCTGCCCAGTCAACCCTTTTATTTAACAGCTTTCATGCCTCCCCCCAAATCTTTTTTGTTTCTTGGCAGTTTAGGAACAGGTGGTTGATGGATTCAACTTCTGATTTGCATAATGTGCATCTCCCTGGTCCATGCAAAAATCTTGACTGTAAGATGTCCCAGGTTGGGATTTTTCTTCTTAGGATGCACCAAAAAAGTATTTTTGCCTTAGGAGGGCATTTGAGCTTCCATAGGTGCCTCGACCACCATTCGGGAGGTTCCCATCCTTTCCTAGACATAAGGTATTTGTAGCCACTTTTTGGGGAGTATTCTCCAGTGTCTGCATGGGCCCAGATGAGTTCATCTGGGCTGTCTTTCAGTCTGGCATGTGATCTGATGAGTTCCTGAGTATAGGTGTTCCATTCATTCCTCCAGGCTTGCTCTAATTCCAGATCTTCTCCGTCTTTCCAGGCCTGTCCCCAAATGGTTGAGTGACCAATCTTTTCCACCTGATACAAATAATAAAAGCCTCTGCTTTCTAAATGCTGAGTTAGACCGGGGGAAAGGGCATAATTCATATTACACCCGACCCATGGATCCTTCCCGATCTTCACATTCCGCCCATTTTCGATTTTCCATGCTAGTCCTTGCTCAATCACTCTAAAAGATTCCACCGTTGCTTTCCATATCACTGAGGCATTCTTTTTATTCTTTGCTGGGTTCTTGATCCAATCTTCTAAAGGCACCGGATCAATATATTTCCTCTTGATCACTCTTGTCCAAAGGTTTTCCAACTTAATAAGTCTCCAGCCTGATTTAGCTGCCAGGGAAAGGCTGAATTCTGGGAGGCTTTTTATCCCCCATCCTCCCCAGTCTTTGGGCCTTGCCACTTTCTCCCAGGCAACCCAAGGAAGAACAACATTTTCTTTAGATCTAGCCTAGAGAAATCTGCTACAAATTCTTCTGATTTTCTCCAGAGTACCTTTAGGAACCCAAGTCAGCGCTGCCCAATAGACTGGGATGGCCAGGAGCACTGATTTGATAAGAGTCAATCTTCCTGCTCTGGATATTCTGGCTTCTAGTTTTGCAATCAACCAGTTCCAGTCCTCTTTCTTATACTCATTGGGTTTCAACCAGAAGCCTAAGTACTTGAAAGGGGATTGCATGATGCTTAATTCAAAAGGAAAATGAGAAAGAATTTGAGCTCTATCATGTCTGTTTAGTCCTTCCACAATTAATTGGGATTTCTTGGAGTTTATCTGCATTCCGATGGCTTTCAAAAACAGGTCAAAAATGTTTCTTAATTCTGCCATTTCATTAGAAGTACCATTTGTGCAAACCATAATATCATCTACAAAAAGGAGATGTGATATATTTAGGTTTACTGCAACCTCGATACCTCTGACCTTACCTTCCCATCTGGCCTTTAGGATCAACTGGCTTAGACCTTCTGCAACTAATAGAAATAACAGAGGGGACAAAGGGCAGCCTTGCCTCAATCCCCTCTGTCCTTTGAAGAATGGAGTGGCTACACCGTTTATGAGAATTGCATAACTGACGTTTGTGATGCAGCTCATTATCCAGCTGATGAAATGAACTTTGAAACCCAGGTGAGTCAAGAGCAGACGGATATATATCCAATTTATTATGTCAAAAGCTTTAGATAAATAAATTTTTAGAACAACCCCCTTCTTATTCTGTTGTTTTACACTATGAAGAACCTCCTGAGCCACACCTATGGCTTCATGGATTTGTCGTCCATTCAAGAATCCAAATTGCTCAGAAGAGATGTGCTTTGACAAAACTGGTTTAATTCTGAGCGCAATCACTTTCGCAATTATTTTGTATATACTGTTGCATAAGGAAATTGGTCTGAAGTCTTCGAAGGATTTAGGGTTTTCCTTCTTTGGAATGAGTGCAATGAAAGTAGCATTTAAGGGACTGTAGACCTCTCCTTTTATCCTAGTCTCTTCAACGACTTCAATAAGTTCTTCACCAATCAGATCAAAAAAGTGGAGAAAGAGTTCAATAGCCCAGCCATCAGGCCCAGGGCTTTTTTCTTTTGCCATAGATTTGATGACTCCCTCCACTTCCTCTTTTCTTACAGGGGTCATCACCTCCTCTGCTTCTTCCTCTTCTACGAATCTGGGAAAGCACTGGGCTGTTCTAATGACCTCTGCAATGGTGGCCTCACCTTGGTCTGCATATTGGTTTTGAAAATGACTCTGCCCGAGAGCTAACAGAGCTTCAAAGGTCTTTACTTCCCTTCCTTCACCATTTTTTAGACTCCAAATGGTATTTGCACTTTTTCTCCCTTTTGCATAATTATGAAAAAAATTTGTATTCTCGTCCCCAGCTTTGAGCCAAATGGCTCTGCTCTTGAGCCTCCATTCCTCCTCTTTAGCCAACAAGATTTGATTTTTGAGCTTCTCAAGATGGATGATTTTATCTTTGGATTCCTGAGTCGCATATCCATCCCCCTCTATACTCTCCAGCTTTTGAAGCTCCTCATTGATCCGGTTAAATTCCTCATTCTGTTTTGCCTTCCTGTCCTTCGCCCATGAGATTGTTGCTTTCTTCAGTCTTTTGAGATTTTCCATAAACAGGAATCCTCTATCCTCAGCAGCTCGATTGTCAGGGTGTATCCATGTTTCCTTGAAAAGCAAATTATAGGAGGATTCTTGCAGCCATGCAGCATTAAACTTGAAAGGCGCCGGAGGCTTGGGAGGAGATTTTGAGAGGTCCAAGAAAATTGGAGAGTGATCTGAAAGCCCCCCTCTTCGACCCATTGTCGGAAAATTGGAATCAGAGAGGACAGGTCCTCGTTTATGAGAAAACGATCAAGCCTTTTTGCCACCCTTGCTTCTCCTACTCGGTGATTTCTCCAGGTTGGCTTTAGCTTGATGAGGTTTCATCAATCAATTTATTTGAAGTGAGGAGATTTTGGAAGAAATCTGTTAAAGAATCCTCCCTAGCCGAAGGTCCCCAGGTCTCCGCTCTTCCTAGGGAAAAGTTTAGATCTCCTCCCAACACCAGTAGATTGTTCTTCACTATCAAATTTGCCATTAAGTCATTCCAGAAAGGCATCCTTCCCTGACAAGGGCCATAGATGTTTAGAATAGTTATTGGAAAATCAAAGTCTGGGGATTGAATTTCCATTCCCATCACCAGTTTCATACCCCATTGGTTCTTGATCTTGATTCGCCCTTCTCTGTATCCAACGGCCAGTCCTCCGGAGTGTCCCGAAGAGTCGATGGCTGAGAATTTCCAATCTGGAAGGAGGGCAGAAAGAGCCGATTCGACTTCAATTCCATTCCCCAAGGTCTCCTGAAGTAGGAGAATATCTGCTCTAGAGTTCAGCAACACCTCCCTGAGGGCCAGTTTTTTAGGCTTACTGGCTAAACCCCTGCAGTTCCATGATGTAAGGATCATTTTGGAACCTTTTTGGGGCCTTGCACTGCTCTAAGTGCCCCAGGGATCGACAATTGCTTCCCATCTGCTACATCATGTTTTGCTTTTACTTGGGCCATAGAAAGGCTGGATTTTCTACCCCTTTTCTTCCTAGTCTGGCTCTGGGGGAGGGATTGGTCTATACCGCCCATCGAATTAAGAGAATCGGATTTGTGGTCCAAGGATCTAAGGTTATAGGGGCAGGAGGGGAGAGGGACCAGAGGAGAAGGCTCAGAGGAACATCCTTCACAATTCAGATCTAGGGAGGGAATAACAGCCGAGATAATTTCAATACATGATTCTACATTTTTCCCATCAAAGATTTCATTTGAGACAATGATATCAGGCATGCAATTTATAGAATCAGGAGCCAAACATTTAACATAGGAATCAGAAATGAGATTAGGAGAGGTTAGAGGATCTAGAGTCATACCCTTAGAGTCCTCGCCGAGATTGGAATTTTGAATAGCTGCATCTTCTTCAATGGGCTCCAGGACAGGATTTGCATTCCCGAACGCGATTGCTTCTACTTCCATTCTGGAAGGGGGATCCGGGGATGTATCCTTCGGTGGCTGGAACTCCTGCTGAGGGGCTAGATCCAACTCTTTTCCCATCTGAGAGGCAGCGTTCGAGAATCCTGGAGGTGCAAGGTTTGGGTGAGGTTCTGTCTCCATCTAAGCCATGGTTCTCTGAAATCTTCTCCGCCTTCTGCCCAGAGGACAGTCCTTGGCTAAATGGCCATAAACATGACATCTATGACACCGGAAGGGCAGGTGTTCATAGTCCAGAATCTGTTGGAAAACAAATTCTTTATACTGTAGATTTATTTTCTTGGCTAGTCCTCTACTGGGGTTTAAACTTACAAGGATCCTTGCCATTTCCTTGTTGTGGGTTTGCAGGAAGGTCATGTCGGCTTCCAGAAAGGTGCCTAACCTATTTCCGATAGCTTTAAAGACCGACTCGACCCAAAGAAATGGTGGAAGCCCCGGAACCCTTACCCATACTGGGAAAACATCAGTCTTCTCATGAATAGCATCGAATAGGGGACTCCATTTTTTGAAGAGAACTGGAATGTTCCCAAAAGCCCAATTTCTGTTTACGACCCAGTCTGCAGCTTCTTTGTGCTCGAAGCGCACCATAAACCACCCTTTGGCAAGGATCGATACCGAGAACCGTCTGATGAGGTCCGTTTGCCAGTTCCTTTCCCCCCAGGAGTGAATGAAAGTGGAGGAGAATTTTTTCCCCCTCGCCCTACCTACCAATGTGCATTCTGCCATCTCCAGGGCCTCATCTATTTGAACGTCCATGCCCAACACCAAGTTCCCTTCTATATCCTGTGCATTGATCGGCCGCTGTTTTTTCCTTTTCTCACCCTGTTTACGAGCTCCTGAATCCTCAGCTCTTAGATCCTCATTGATCTCTGTAATGTCTTGTTGTTCTGGGTCGATTGACAGGGGAGGGGGTTCTGTACCCTGTGAGGCCGGAACCGAGATCCCTTCAGAGTGGATAAGAGACACAGTAAAAGGAAAATTTGTTACCTGAGCCCCCAGATCTATGCCAATGCTGATTTCTTATGGATTCAGGGAACCCTCGAAGCCCGGCTCCTTCCACGCACCTTCCTGATTAGGGTTTCCTTGGTCTTTGCCAATGGAGGTTTTGGTAACTGCTGCGGGTCTTCCAAAAAACTTCCCAATCCTTTGACCTATGCTTGAGCCCAAGATCACTATATCTTCTAGCCCTCCTGAGAGAACTGGGCCGCGAGATGAGGGTTTGTCTTTGTTACTTCGAATGCCTGCATGAGCCTCGGCAACGCTCTGCTTGATGGGTAGCTGCAGATTTTCAACAGATTGGTGACTCGGGTCGCTTTCTTCCGCCTTCTTTGTCTGCTGAAAGAGCTGAAAGCTGGTCTTCTGCGAATCCGGCGACAAGGGAGCTGAAACAAGGGTTTCAGACGATCCAAAATAACGCTCGATATTTTGAGCAGTAGGGTCTTTCCCCCAAACGGAGAGGATGTCCTCCAGAGCAGGGTCAAGGTCGATAGCTTCGTTAGAGTTAACCATGGTTACGGCCGGTCACAGGTTGTTGACGATCGATGGGAAAACGCTGTCAGCCAGTAGATCACACACCTTCCTTCTTTGGTAAATTCTTTTTACAGTGTTTTACCCTGGCGACTTCCAGCTGTCGCTTTGATGTTGTACTCCGATGTCCACCTGCCCTGCCACTTGACTCTTCCACTGGATCCAGCAACCACCGTCAAGACCGATCCCGTTTTCAGGTGGGCCTCCGTTGTCTACCTTCCCCGCTCGTTGATGGGCCCTAGGCCGTGGCCCAGCTAGCCCTCTGACCCGACCTATGACCCTGCTATGCCCTCGAGCTCGTCACCTCGGCTCCTCGAACCAACTGCCATTGTTCACTGATCCTGTAAGTAGTTTTTTACTATGAACCTTCAGGTGAAAAATTTCTTATAAGTTCTTGTTGAATTTTCTTTTGATCTGTGAAATTTTTTTTATTATTTTATTTTGTTGATAAATATATTTTTAGTGTTTATATTAAAAAAAAAATCAAGTACTTTTTTACAATTGTATTATTTTTAGTAGAATACTAATCATTAAGTTTTTGATGATCAAACAAATTTCTAAAACATAATTGTTGGATATGTGTTATATTCTTTACACCACTATCTATATATGATTAATTGTGTTGGATGCAAAAATGAGGGATCATTGGGGGCAATAGCCCTTGTATGGAGGGATAAAAGGATCCATTGAGTGAAAAACATCCATAAGTTTTTATTGAGAGATTTTCATTGTTTTGAATGCAAATATGAGGGGTCATTGGGGAAATAGCCCTTGTATGGAGGGAAAAAAGGATCCATTTAGTGAAAATCATCCATATGTTTTTATTGAAAGAGTGATTTTTCTTATTGTGGTTTTTTCCTTTTGGTAATTTCATTTTATGGTCCATGGTAATGTAAATTTGGTTAAGGAACTACGGTTTTATTCCAATCCAAGGTTGTTAAGGCTGTATTTTAACATTGTAAAGACATAATATATTAAAAAAGGATTTCCAAGGTAAAATACCTATGTTAAGTGTGTGTGGTTTTATTCCAATCCAAGGTTGTTAAGGTTGTATTTTAACATTGTAAAGACATAATATATTAAAAAAGGATTTCCAAGGTAAAATATCTATGTTAAGTGTGTGTGCAATTGCATCTTTTTTGTTTTTACATTGTACATAGTTAAATCCAACATATGGTATAGGAGTAGTTTGGCTTCAAGGGGATGCCTTTGTGGGTAAAGGTTTTGAGCATGTGAAAACCTTGTTACATTGAGAGATCTATGGTATTGATTGTTTTGGTGAAAGGAAATGCTAATCAATTCAAAGATAGAGATTGATAAGTTCAATGGGTAGAGTTTTGAGCCGTGGAAGTTCAAAGTAGAAGATCTTTTGGTGAATTTGACCAATAATATACTCATCTTGCTAATGTGCATAAACTACACACTCAATTTGTATCCTTAACACTCTACTTCACCTAAACAAAGCACTGACCTAAATATAATTAAGTATTGTACTTGCTTGTTTGTCTTTATGATCTGACTAACTAAATCCTCATTAGTGACTAGCTAATAGTTCAACCCAACATTCCTTAATAAAAAAATTTAAGGGTGGTTCACGGACACTGTGTGGCCGCTACATTCACGGGAAAATCCAGGCAAATCAACCCGAAGGGATTCACGGGAAAATCCAAGCAGATCAACCCGAAGGGATCTACTCGTCGACCAAACAAGCAGGGCCTAACCCCAAGGGCGTCGAGGAGATTTGACCCCGTGACCTCCCAACAACGAGGCACTTAGCAACGTGAACTCGACCAACTGAACTAACCCTTGAGGCTACCATTCTTTAATAAATTAGCTAAACAACTCTAATAATTAAATTATCTCATTATCACAACTTCATCTTTATTATCACCATTTTTTAATAAATTAACTAAACAACTCTAATTCCTCTTGAGCACTCAATATCTGCTCAATATTTCTCAATTCTTCTGCTATCTCTAACTTCACTTGCTGATTTATCTTTTCTCATAGCCTCTACCACTTTACTCTTTTCCTCATGGTCCAACCATGCTTCTAGTCTTCATCACTTCTCTGCAGCATCTCCATCAATATTCCAATCTGGAAATCTATCTCAACTTTCTCTCTGTCAAACTCTTCTTGACTCATCCTCATGCCATTAGCTTTGGCATCTTTCCTTCTGTTGTGGCTTCTTTCTAAACCTCTACTACGACTATCTGCAATCATCTTCTTCTCCTCTCTTTCCATGAGCTCCTCACTCGTCTGTAACAAGCCTCTGTGATAGCAAATCCTCCTTACTGCGATCTTACCTCACTAAGCTCTCCTCACTCACTCTTTTGGTAAGCACAGTCCTCTATCTGGAACCTTCTCTTGAGCAACACCTTTGCTCCCTCTAGGCTTCTGCAATCTCTCACTCTCTCTTTCGAGAACACTTCAGTTGTCCTCTCTGTCCAATCTCTTGTTGGATTCTTCAGGTTCACTACCACTTCTGAGTGCTTTCCTTGCTCTACTTTTAAGAACACATTTGGTTCTTCTCTCACAGCTTCTCTTGTTCTATTGTGTTGCAGTCTTCACACTTTCTTATGATGTCACCTGTGTTTGAATGGATTTCCTCTGTCTCTTTCTTCTGCACGTTCTGTTACAATCTCTAAGAATTTGCCCAAAAGTTCTTCTACAGTCTCGCTGTTGTAATCTGGTACCAAACTTCGTTCATTCAACATGCTACTATTTCCATACCTCTATAGTCTTAAATCTTTATAAGAAAACATCTCTTCGCAGGAAATTTCTTCCTTTTCCTGCTCTGATACCAAAATTGGTGCAACCCTAAGGCTGCACAATCAATATAACTTATCAGAACTTAACTTTCCCTTATTAATGGCCCTTTAAAGTTCTATGCCACATATATGCATCGGAAGCATTTTATAGGCATCCATCCTTAAAACCTCCAAAGGGATCAAAAATGATCCATCCAATCACCCCGCCGAACACCCCTGTTCTTTGATAACTATGACTTTTCCCTTCGGGATTCCAAAGCCTTTGAAAAGGCTTAAACACAATATCGGGACTGATATATCAAAATACAAAATCAAACGTACCTTTTCCCTTTTCAAAGCAAAGCTCTATATTATAGCCGCAGATCTGGATCTAGCCAATTGGAAGGCTCAAGTTAGATCGCAATATTGGCGATCGGTAGCTCCATTACTATGCTTTCGGCACTTGCAACATTCCCTTGTGAAACTCCGATGCAATATCATCGATCGCAATGTCCACATTCACGCTTCACTGTTTCCACTTCCGCTACGCCGATGCGATAACGCCAATACGAGGTGTCGGTGATCGCCAATCGTAAAGGTTTGCAGACAAACTTTTGTATGCGCCAATCCAACTGCGCGATACAACTTGGTTCCATGGACACAACGACCTTAAAAACTCCCGTTCATAACTTGTTCAAGTCTGGCTTCTAATTCTAAGTGTGTTTGCATCCAACACTTAGTGTATTTTTGGTTTTCCACTTGCAGAACCAAAATGACAGGTTTAACTCCTCCGATCGATCTTTTAGACTATATTTTGATTATAACATTTGGAAATCATAGAACCACACCAATTTCATGCGAATGCAAAGGAAATAAGTATTCAAAGCCTCCACGAGTTGTTTACACAGTCATACCCACAACACAGGTTATTTATTCACAATAAATAAAGACAGAGTCTCGGCCCTCGGCCTGATTAAACATTAAAGACCTTATCTCAAGGAATGCATCAATTACACAGTTCCACACTCAAAGAAATTATCTATGTACAACTATAATACAACTACATATGAGGCTCTCTCCCTCCTCTAGCTTGATTCTCTTAATTAATGGCCTCTTTCTTCTACACAACCCGTAAGCTTATAGAGCTCTCGGGTCTTTTCCTTCTCTCTGTCTCTCCTCTCACATCTCCCCTTTAGAAAACAAAGGAAACACATATATGCTAAGCTAACCATTTCCTCCACAATTGGAGGAATAAATTACACATTTAGAATCCAAATCCTATCCTAAGCTAACAAACTAGACTACTTGGCTTGATCTCCACACATGGAGGATCATTTGCCATTTTTATTCCCAATTCTATTCAGAATTAGGCCACTCTTAACTACTTACATTTATTTGAAATTAATACAAATTTAACAACCAAGTCTTCCTCTAAACTTGCATTAGCCACAACATGTGACCACTCCATCACATTGCTGGCTAGGTCTATATGCTCCTGCATCAGGGGGTGATTCTTTTAGAAATCTCATTGTGGTCTCCGTTTACGAAGGAAAATAGGAGGGCCACTTCTCTCTGAACCATTCATGTAGGATGGGCCATGTGGCAGCTGGGGATTGGGAAAAAGTAATACAATCGGGACAATAAGTTATAACCACTACATGAATGGGGTTTGGGAGAATGGAACGATAAGTGGGAGTGGGATCAGGAGGGAGTGGCAAAAAACCACTTTCAGAGGGGGGTAGGAGTGGTATATGGTATTGAGAGGGGGGGTGCGAAGTTCCATAGTGGAGACACATAGGGTTGGGACCAGTGGGGAGGAAAATTCCTTTCGAAACCCCCCCTCCTCGCTGATAAAGGGAAACATGGCAGGGGAGGCCGAAAAGGCCTGGGAGCCATCGATCTAGGTGGAATCAATCTGGGTCGTCCAAAGATGGGGGGTGTTTAATTAATACGCGGCCTTTTGAAAAGGGATGGACCCGACAACCCTTTAAATCCCTTGTATAAAATATCACATCTCTCAACGTTGATCGCATCACAAACAGAGTACATGGGAGGGTATAGGACAGGTGGACCCAAAAATTTTAAAATATAGCGTAAAATCCTTTTAGATCCGTCATAATCGCAATGCTGGGGTTATCGCAATCGGCAAAGAGTTTTTATCGGTGACTAGGACATGAGATATGTGATATCAGCAGAAGGGGGGAGGAACTTTGCGATATCACAATCGACAATTAGAGGGATATTGTGATATACAATATCGCAATCGCAATCGGGAAAGGGGACGAGCAGAGATGAATGCAAAGGGAAAAGGGAAGGGTTGATAGTGATGTATTCTGCAGGTCTCAGCTTTATAAAAAGGACTGTGGCATATTATAAAGTATTTCAAAGGGGAATGGGTCACAGCTAGAGTTTGGAAAGGGTAAATGTGGTTAGAGTTAGAAATGGCAAAACACGGCTAGAGTTGGAATGAGTTATGGTTAGAGTTGGAATGGGTGAATGTGGATGAAATGGGATGAGTGAGAGAAATGGATTTTAAAGAATATGGGAATTTCTTCAAAAAAATAGAATGGATCTGTCCTTCCTTCTTTAATCTTAAAATATAAAGCATAACAACCTCTTTCAAAAAAGCAACTGAAGGATGAAAAGGTCAGTGATGGAAAACCTTGACTAATAAAACTAAAAATAGTCTTATGAGTTATGATGGATAACACGGTGTTGTGCACATATGGTGCTTTGTGCATGTTGCATATGTGGTGCTATGTACATATGGTGTTTTGTGCATGTGGTGTTGTGTGCATGTTGTATATGTGGTGCTATGTACATTTGGTGTTGTGTGGATGATTTTACATGTGGTGTTTTGTGCATGTGGTGTTGTGTACATGTTGTACATGGGGTGTTGTGTGCAGGTGGTGTTGTGTACATGTCGTGCAGGTGGTGTTGTGTACATGTCATGCATGTGGTGTTGTGCACACATTGTGTAGGTGGAGTTGTGTACATGTGGTGTTGTGTACACATTATGCAGGTGGCACTATGTACATTTGGTATTGCGCACACATCATACATGTGGTTCTGCGTTACTGTGTTATGGGGATTGTGTAGATGTTGTATCGTGACATGTGTATTTGTTGTGTTGTACTTTGTGTATGTATATGCATTGTGTTGTACACCAGGTGTAGGTGTATGTGTTATGATTTTTATTGTGTGTATGTGTACGTGATTGAAGAGGAGAGAAGGCACTAGGTGCTTGTTGGGTGTGGCAACCAATCTGGTGTGTGTATGAAAAGTACTAAAGACAAAGGTAGTAGCAAAAGATCGAATAAAGGATAAGTATCAATATTTTATTTCAATTTATTATGAATGTGATCTATGACTCTTATTTATGATGGTTACATGTGATCTATGATTATGATTTATGATGATTGCATACGATTATGATTTATGATGGTTGAGTTTTGAGCTAACTGGATATGATATGTTTATACATGATTTTTTGATCAAAGAGCTAGTTTGACTTGTTGTGATAGGAAGTCAACAAAATTGTAGGTGTACCTTATTGACAAGCCACCAATGAGGTATGATTTTGGTCTATTTCAATTTGTTTTGAACCTAATGGAAATTATGTGCTTTGTATAGGAAAACATGAAAATGCCTAGCTTGGGTGGTTGGAACTGACTGCAAGAATTAGTAGCAATAGTAAAAGGAATTGGAACATGCAATAGTATGTTGGTAAAGCACTTCAGGAGTAGGCCATTGTGGGGAACTGGTACCCAATAGCGTCCATTGATTACCATGAGCATGATATGACTAATATGATGGTTTTTAGGTAGGAGTATGCCTTTATTTTTTGACCTTCCAATGCGAGGAAACATTTCCAAGGGAGGGGTCGCCTGAGGGACTATGTAGCAAAGAAAGGAAGGCCGATGATGGATTTTTTTGGTCATTAGCATTGCCAGATGGAACCAGATGCACATTGGGAGTGTGCCCTATAAAAATGAGTCCGTAACTGTTCACTAAGAGGACAAGTGGCATAGGATTATAGAATTGGACATTGGATGCAACTTTGACTTTGGCAGTGGATTATGGACTTCCTAGAAAAGAGGTGAATCTTGGTATTACTTTGAGGGTGGAGGTGTGAGCCTCTAGATTCCCTTTTTGTTGATACATGCATCATCCTCTTTTATTTTTTGGTTAAGAAAATGTGAAAATGTGTATATTATTGTAAATAATGTATCGAGTTGAATTTTTAAAGCTCCATAGACAATATGATTATTTGTTGGTTGAAGAAAATGTGTATAAGTGTATATGTGGTTATTATTGTAAATATCGTAATGAGCCTATGTTGGTACTATTTTATTGCCATCCTTTTCTTCTAAAAATCCATCATTCATCTATCATTTTCTCCCATAAACCCCTCATAGTCCATTGAAATTGATCAATTAAGAATTATAATTGTTATTTTACATTAAATTTAATTTGTGGATTTTTATGTTAAAAATTGGAAATTTTCAATAAAATTACGGGATGTCATGACTTCCTGTAATTGGTTTATGTTGTGACACGTGGCATGGCAGGAAAATCAAAACAGAGGATAGGGACGTGATCTAGGATGTACATACATGGTGAAAGATCTATTCAGCATCGCATCTGGAGCTCCTGGATACATGGTCAATGATGGTCAAACCTAGCCTTTTTGGTCATAAAAGCAGTAAAAAGCCAAAGTTACCTAAACTGATTTCATTTTGTTTTAGAAATCAGTTAGGATTAGAAAAAAAAAACAAAAATCGCCTTTTTGATTGTAAAAGCAGAAACATCTGTGTGATAATGTATGTACATGCGATTGTAAACCTTAAGGAATGTTAGTGAACGGAGGATAATAGACATTGAGCAGACTTAAGACTGCGTATTGTTACCAGAACTCTGTTCTTGCATGTAATTGATTTCTAGACTTTAATCACAAACAGCGTTTCATCATTCCAGTGTTTTATGTGTTAACAGTTTCATCATCTGAAGTTTCCTAAGTGTGCCTTCAACGCGTGGATGAGCCCTACGTGGGGACTGGTATACTTTCATTTCATTTTCATAGCATTTAGACTTCAGATCTGAATAATGTTTGATGCCATTTCTTTGCTTTTGAATTAATTAATTCGATTAGAAGTTCTTGCGAGTGTTATTGTATGATTCATGGTGATAGCTTGAAACTTCAATTGCTAAATTATTGAACAAGATCTTGTAAAAGATTTAATTGAGCACTGAATTTCGAAGTATCTCTGTGGACTCCGTTTTCATGCATTTGAGTTTTAGTATGTTTAAAAGAGTTTTTAGTTTTCATGGATTTGATTGTTAGGATGCTTAGTGTGTTACCGAGAAAGAGTTTTTGTGAATGATATCCTTGTAAGAGGATTGGAAACTCAGACTAGTAACATGCTATGTTTTTAGAACAGTTAATTAAATTAGATGATCTGAGTGTTTAAAATGTGAAAGGAAACATATTCCAATCTCTTGTAAAAGAGTGATGTAGCCTGTCACAGTAGACACTTATCTAGGTAGATGAGATCCTTTTAGGTCTATAGATTTTAGACACGTGCCTCTAAGTTTACCTACCTTGGTTGACATTAAATTTAGTCTAATCTAGACCCTTGGATTGGTCACTACATTTTGACGCCGTTGCCGGGGAGGCACAGTTAGAGGATTTCTAAAAAAAAAAAAAAAAAAAAAAAAAAAAACACATAGATTTGATTTTAATTCATCATTTTAGAATTCATGTTTTCTTATGTCTAGATCTAGAGATGATAAAGGTAGATTCATAAAAACCCCCCATCCAAAAACTAAATTACCACCAAGAACAGACCCCTTAGGAAAAACTGAACACACAACACCAGCTGAGAAAGTCACCATACAAAAATTAGAGGATAAACAGAAATCAGGGCAAAGACTCACACTAATTGAGAGACAAATCCTATTGGCACACGAATCACAGAAGAAACATCTCCATGAATCCTCTATAAAAAGAGAAAGTAGTAAAATAACTCAACAATCTCTAGAACAACTTCTCTTTGAAACAAGTGACACTGAACAAGGAATTAAATTAACAGAGGAATCTATCACAATGGTTGAGGAAGGAGGAGGATCAGCAGGAAGACCCACTCCTGAACAACAATATCAAAGGGAGGAGGAAGAGTCAACCTTTAAATTTCCTATTCAAGAACTAGGAGAAAATCATGATGAGGAAATAAAAATGAAAAACATCCCTCCATCTGCGTTACCAAACTTTTATGGCATGACTTCAGAAGACCCAGATTCATTCTTGTTTGAGTTTGACATAGTATGTCGAACATATGGTTACACAGATGATGCCCATAGGCTTAGACTCTTCCCAGCAACATTAAAAGCATCAGCACTAAGATGGTTCATGGGACTTGGTGAACATGCAATAACTGGTTGGGATGGCATGAGAAGAATATTCCTAAAGAAATACCAACCTTATTGTAGATCGAAAGATTCTAACATGATATCTTTAGAATGAATCAACAAGAGGATGAAAATTTAGAGGAGTACTTGGAACGATTTGTTTACAATTTGCAAAAATCAAAACATAGAGCAATGTCTTTTGATCTGATTCGAACAATATTTTTGAAGGGAATTCGAGAGGAATACTTAGATGATCTTAATTTTATGGGCAAAGGTGATATTTCAACTTTACCTTTCGAAGAAATTACTTAATTATGTGAAAATTATTCTAGGAGCAAAGCCAGAAATGGAAAAAGATCCATATCATCCAAAGCCACAAAATCTGCTTCACCAAGTGTCACAAGAGCTGAAATAGGAAATTTGTTAGAAGAATTCAAAACAGATCTATTAAGTACCTTAGGAACTCAAATTGACACTCTGAAATCCAAGAAAAGACAAGAAGAGGAAGATCAATTAATGGCTGTCTTTTGTCCCAAATGCCGGAAGAAACATGCCTTAAAAGATTGCCCATTAGAAAACATTCAAGTTTGTGCCTTTTGTACTGAAAATCATGATATATTTCATTGCTCTAAAGTCAATATTTTGCAGAATTGTAATGTGGTAGCTAACACAGATTTGGAGAATGTGTATTTCATGGGCGCAAAGAGACCATGGCAACCAAGACCTCCACCTCCAGCAAGTATGTTTCCAAACCAAAATTTTCAATTTCCTGCACAAGATCAGATGTATGCTCAGAATTCTTAGAATGTACCCATGCGATGGCAGCACCAAAATTACCCACAACAATAATGGAGACCATCTTAGCAATACTCTCAACAATATCAACCATATCCTCAACCATATCAACCATATTCTCAGCCATATCAACAGTATCATCAGCCATATTCGCAATGTCCTCCAACATATCAGCAATATCCTCAGCAGCAAGTTGTTTATCAACCCCAAAACACTCAACAAGCATTGCCTGCTCCTCCACTAATAAATCCACCTCAACTACAACTTCCATCTAACCAACAACCTCCTAGACCCACTTAGATTCCTGCTCAACCTGTACCAAATCCAAATAATCGAGCAGAGAGACCAGCTTATAGTGTAGATGAGGGACCATCATATCCCACATTACCTTTACAAAATATCAATTTGAGGTCTGGTAAGGTACTTCAAAAAGAACCTCCAATAGCTTAAAAACAAGAAGAAAATGAAGAAAATGAAAATGCAACTCCAACTCAAAGGAAAAAAATGATGACATAAAAAATAAACAAATGTAACCGTTGCATCCACCACCTTTTCCAGACAGATTGGTCCAAGCAAAACTTCCCATGTCTATACCACAGTTTGATGTTTTAGATGAGCTAAAGAATGTCTATATGAAAATTCCACTACTACAAGCCATAAAAGACATTCCCATATATACTAAATCAATCAAAGAAATGTGCCTCAAGAAGCCTACTCGAAAAAGAGTTGATCCACAAACTATTCATGTTATTGGACATTTAGCTAGCCTTATGACAAATACCATTTCAATGGAAAAGTATGTTGATCCTGGTATTCCCAGAGTCACTACAATCATTAACAACATACATATTCCAAACACCTTAATTGACCTTGGGACCGCAATAAATGTGATGACTCTTGACACAATGAAAACACTGCAGCTCACAAACTTGCAGCACACAACAATTGTTCTAGAACTCGCCGATAGGTCTAAAGTGATTCCTGAAGGGATTTTGGAGGACATAATTGTTTCACTGGACTCTTGGGAGTATCCAGTGGACTTTTTAGTTCTTCAGCCAAAATCTAATTTAGGAGGACACCCTATCATCCTTGGTAGACCATGACTAGCAACTGTTGATGCATTCATAGGATGTAGATAGGGTAGTATGATTATTTCACGAGGAACTGAAAGAAAACAACTCACTCTTTACCCATCAGCACAATCACCAGTAGTAGCACACAATTTATGGCTTGATGATAAATACAATGATAAGGAAGAAGTTCAATCTGTTTTCAGCATCAATCAAATCTATGATTTTCAAGAACATAATAATGATGATTTGGTCGAATTGTTCCTTTCGCAACCTGATATTTCCGAAGAGTTAAGAAATGACCAATACCATGCTGCAGATGAACTTTTGGCACCAAATTTTCAGGAAACATGCACCATTCATTCTTTGCAAACAACATTTCAGAACATTCTTCCCATTCAATCTATCACAAACACACAGAGCAAGACCATAGAGATTAGTCCAGGAAAAACTTTGAATGTTAGCACTCACCTAGACTCATCTTAGGAGGAAAAATTGATCCAATTATTGAGAAAATACCAGAAAGCATTTGCTTGGGACTACACCGATACGCACAGAATTCACCTTGAAACATGCACTCACCATATTTATACGGATAGTAATATCAAACCAGTGAGGCAACCACAGAGACGAAGGAATCCCATGATTCAGGATATTGTTAGAGATGAATTACAAAAACTACTGAAAGTCAATTTTATTTATCCTATCTCTGACAATCAGCAGGTATCCCCATTGGTAGTAGTGCCCAAGAAAAATGGCAAGCGGAGGATTTGTGTTGATTACAGACAATTGAACAAAGCAACCCTCAAAGATTATTTCCCACTACCATTTATTGACCAAGTGCTAGACACATTAGCTG